>BMAO01027802.1:0-20721 GCA_019973975.1 Trichonephila clavata | reverse complement strand
TTCCCATAAATCGTGTGCCAGTAGTTTTATCCATTTAGTTTTGGGGGAGTTGGAAATGAACTTTTATTCTGAAAGGGAGAAAAAAAGTCTGAAAATTTTTTCAAAGTTAGTCTCCGAATCTAAGTCTTCGATTAGTTCTTAAATTTTACATTTTCTTGAATTCAAATGTAAGCAACTTAAAGTCTCATTTCTTAGCACTGGAAGAGAGGTCGTCCTTCATGGATCCCTTCCTACTGCGACATTAATGGAAATGAACAAGCCCACAAGTTGGCCAATGAGGCTTCGACGCTGCATCCACCTTGGTTACCGATTCCTCTTTAAAATGTTGGGTGACTTCTCAGGGCCCATCTGTTGAAGATAGCCTGGCTGATTCTCCGCTCTACCCTCTCTGTAAATCCGTGCCAATGAATGGGGAGCATCAATTTGAATGCCCCTATCTGCTTCATGTTCTCCCTCCTGCTGAAGCCAAGTGGCTGTGTCAGTGGCGTAACGTACACCCTTACATGGCGAGGGAGGGGGGCAGAACCTGACTGCCATCAAGTGCCTACCCTTTGTAAAATCCAACCTGGTGACCCAAAACTTGACTTTGCAGGGGGGGGGCAGATGTTCCCCGTTACACCACTGGGTTGAGTGGTAATCGCGCTTCCACGCCACGGTCCGGGGCTCAAATCCAGGGCTGGGCAAGTCGACTCAGCCTTTCATCCCTTCAGTGGGTCGATAAATGAGTATCAAGCTTGCTTGGGAACTGAACACTGGAGGTTTTGCTTTAGACTGACTACTTGACCGAAACATCTGCACCTGCACCCCAGTGCCTAAGGTCACGTAAACTGAGATAGGCACTGTAGGCCTTGGCCTTCATGATCTGTTGAGCCACTGAATTCAGTTCTCCCTCCTGCTAGCGCAACATCTGCTTTGTACTGGACTGCAAGACGCCTTATGTCTGAGAGGACGTAGGCGAGTGTAATTTTAAAAAAAATACATTTGCTGATAAGGATGACTGTATGCGTGTGTTCATCATGAGAAGAGTTTTCCTACCAAGGCATGGAACATAGGTTGAGGATCACTTACCATACACGAATTTCGCTTCTTGCTAATTTTCTGAACAAAGAAATGGTACAGAAAGCAAGATACAGAAAAAGAAAGTAAGATACGTAGGAAGTAAGAATAGAGAGTGTTCAAGGTAACATATGAATGGGAAAAATGTGTTAGCTTCAGATAGGATTATCAGAAGTAAAACTATCGTCGCTGGCGTCTGGCGTTTTTCTTAACAGCCATTTGATTGGAAAAATATTCTGTTTGTTTTTGCCACTTGGTAATACAAGTACTTTTGCACTCATGGCAATATACTTAAAAATGACAGAATTTTTATTTTTCAATTCGGTTTCTATACGAGTTTTGAAACTTCGGATAAATTTTTGAAAAAAAAACACACTTTCGGCTTATACACTGTTTATATTTGGAATATACAGTATACACAAAGACAACGCAAGTAGGGGGAAATAACGGAAGTTACTGCTTTCGAACTATTACGAATTTGTCTTGTGATTGAAATTGGCATAACATTTTAACTGGATTTAATCTATTCAACAAGAAACATGCTGCAATATTAGCCTTTAGCTTGTCACGGGTCTATTTGGATTTTTCTAACTAACATCCTCTTTTGGGAAAAATGGGTCTTTAAAATTTAATTTATTGAAAGCCTTCCTTCGAAGAAGAATATGTGAGTATGTAAATTAAGACTTGTATACAAAGATTAAACTTTCGAGTTTCAAATAGAGGGCTAGCCAGTGATTTATTAAACTTGAAGTGAAGCGTGGATGCTTCGTAGCTGATTATAGTAATGTTAAAGTTGACGATTTGTCAATAGAAATCAAATTAGATTAGATTGCTAAGAATTAAAAGGTATTGCCGAGACCTAAGGATCTGTTCATTTAAAGTCTTCTCGTATCTCGTCTGCTTCGCTATTGTTTTCCATATTTTGTATTTGGGTGCATCTCATAACTTTGGTTTATAGAAATTGTCTTGTTCGTATCAAAGAATAAATTAAAGTTATATTGACTGTGGCTAATCTTCCTTCGACTTCCCCACACTGATAGATGAGATAATTCATCCCTCACAAACTGTATCAACTATAAGCATTCTTTTCATCATTCTTTTGTATTCTGTGAATAAAATACCGAAATAAAATAAAATAGGATTTTTCTAAAATCAATTTAGCTGTTAGACACAGCAAGGATTCTAATTTTGTTGAATTTGTCAAATTTAACTGGAGTTTATCTTATTTTTACCCAAACAATTGTGAGGTGACTACTTATGTATTGAAGATAGAGAGAACTTTTTATTGCTTCTTTGAACTCATTCATTGTACAGATGAGATAGTGAACTTCGACTTTTCAGTCAACATTGTGTCCGCTTATGTAAAAGGAGTCCTTCCCTCTTCACACTTGAGGAGTGAAAAAAGAAAATGAGTTGACTGGCACAAAGTTGGCCCGTGTGAAACCAGCCTTAATGAAATTTTTTATTCAGTTTTCCTTTTTTATGCTGCAATAAGCTCCAAAGATTTATAACAGTCGAAAACATGATTTTGAAAATTTTTATTATTATTTATTTATTTTGTTATATATATATATATATATATATATATATAATTTATTTTAACCAGGACATCACACACATTCAAAAAATCGATTTTTTAAATTTTAATATTAAAAAATAGTGCATATTTTTCTGAATAAAAAGGTATAACACTTATATGTTCGTTAATAAATTGACCTTAAAATATAATAAAAAAAGATCGAACTCAGTCGCGCACACCCTATGAGGGCCAAGGTCTACTCTGTGCCTATCTCAGTATACGTGACCTTAGGCGCTGGGGTGCATGTGCAGATCTTTCGGTCAAGTGGCAGTCTGATACGAAAAGCCCCACTGATCAGTTTCCAAATGAGCTTGGTTATCGACCCACAGAAGGGATGAAAGGCTGAGTCGACCTTGTCCAGCCTGGGATTTGAACCCCGGATCTGTGGTGTGGAAGCGTGATACACTGCTTACTCAGCCAAGGCTTCATGAAAAAGGTAATCGAGAGAGAGAGAGACCAAAAATGTAACCAAACGTTTGCCAAATGTTTAATTTGTTCACTTTTTTTCAAAGCATAATTTTTTGCTTTTAGGTGCACTTTTTAAAAAAAATATGCACTGTATGGCTCCAAATTTTTTATACTTCTGTACAGGATACCTGTGCATATAGTGAACCTGTTTTTTATTAATCGAAGTAGTCCATAGTTTTTTAAAAAAAATAGTTTTTTGTGTATGAAAAAGGGAGAAAATAGGAATTACAAAGTTTTATAATTTTTTTACAGAAACTATCTTAATATTTTACTAAAAAAATAGATTCACTTTATTTTGTGTATTGTTTTATATGTATGGAAAAAAAACATTTTACACATATTTAAAAGATACTTTTCTTTAAAAAGTTGTACCTAAACATAAGCATGTATTATGAGATCTCAAAAATTATGTCTAAATTATATTAAACATAAAATTTTTTTTTTTTAAACTAAAAAGTTACTTTTTGTATTTTTACAGAATAATATTAAAATATCTAAAATTCTAAAAAAAATCATAAAAAATCTAAGCACTATCTATCTAATCTAGTTCTAATCTCTCTCTATCTATTGGAAATTTCAAAGATATATGTGTCCCATAAACAAAGAGTTATATTTTTGGCATTTTACTCTTTGGAGCAGTGCTGTGGTAACCTTAATTAAAATATAAAAAAAAAACATAATAAGTAACTATTTTCCATGGAATTAGCTCTTTTTTACCTGTAGAAACTACAAATATTACACAAACATAAATTCTATTATGCGATTTATATTGAATTTTGCCATATATTCATTTGATAGTAAAATAATAAAATTTAAGTTAAATATTTCTTGCATTAACGCAATATCGGGTACTGAAATTTCTTAATCATTAAGAAATTTTTTTTTTTTATTCGTTCATTTCCTTGCTATTTTTAACGAAAAGGAAAAACACCTACAAATGTCTTGCAACGTGAAATGAAATGACTAATTTCCAAACTGCAAAGTTAAGTTATTATTATGAAACCATTTTCACGTTAAAAACTATAACAGATGTCATTTATATGTTGTCATATTACTGCTGATTCATTGCTAAAACATCATTTATATCTATTTCATTTTAAAACCCCAAACAATTTTGTTTGTTTTATTTTATTTTTCTCCTATTTCCTCATACTTTTTTTTTACTTGTCTCCTATCTTTAGAATTTCAAACAAAGCATGGAACAGGATGAAAAATATATGTGTGTCGTATCAATCAATTTTAAACTTCTTGATTAATTTCCTTTGGACAAGCATTTAATTCATATGATTTTACAAATGCATTATTGACTGTTTTTGAAGCTGGAATAGCTTCAGTAGTAAGAAATTTTCTCGCGTCAAACCGAAATGTAGACTTCTGAAGTAATTCACTTTAACGATCGATTGATGAAATAATATTGTAAGAAAAATTATTTTTTTAAAAAAACTAAAAAACAAGCTTCTATCGTGAATTGAGCTAAAAAGTAAAAAAATAAAGAATAAAATGATTAACAAGAAAATTGATGTCATTAGGGTAATTTTATTCTGATATTAAAAATTATTATTTTTTATTTTTGAGTTCGATTTACTATAAAAACATGTGTTTTTTAGATTTTTTTTAAAACTACAATTTACTTTTCTTTTTTTAGTTTGATCTACAACAACAGTGTTTTTTTTTTTTTAGTCTTTAAAACTATCATTTATTCATAGTTGAATTTATTCATAGTTCTCATTTATTCATAGTTCATCCTTCAGTTTGATATTTGGAGTCGGAATTATGTGGCTGCTGGAATTAGTCTTGCTCTTCAATGGATATTAATTAACGGGTCTGTAGGATATTTATTCTTTCCGTTTACGGGACCTCGGATGAGTCCCTTATCGTTATATTTAAAAGATTCCGTCTCTATAGATACAGGTCAAACTAATTAAAGTGTATTAAGATGAAGTATTAAGTGTCAATCGTATTATCACCTTTTAAACGTATTGATATAATGTTAATTCGTACCACCATTTCTAATCATATTGCTTTATAAAAATAAAAAAATATTTAGCAGTTAGAACATAAATTTTTTTTCACATGCACGAGTCTTTTTTTTAATTTCCATTTTCAGAAAAACTAGACAATTGTTTATATTATGGTAAGAAATTGCTGACGCACCCACCCTCCCCTTTCTCACATAAAGAACACTTTTTGTCTGTTTGTTTTATTTGCAACAAGTGTATTCGCTTTTAGGGTTGCACCTTAATCTTTTAGTCACTAAATCTGGAATTATTCGACAAATCTGAAAATGGTATATGCAATAAGTCGCCAAATCTGGAAGTGGTAGGATGGAATTAGTTGCCAAATCTGGAAATTGTTATTCCTGATAATTCTGATTAGGAAAATGGAACAAAATTATAAAATTATTGTACTGCCATCAGTCCTGGACAAGTGAGCAAAATTTGAATTAATCTGACCTTTTTAAGTGGGTAAAAATCGAATTCAAAGATTATGTTACATACAAGTGACGTTTATAAAAGCGTGTTAAAAATAGTGTTCTTCGAGCGTGATCACCGTGGTTCAGTTGGTAGAGCATCACAGTCTCTGGTGGTAGATCGTTCAGTTCTAAACCAGCTGCAGGCCTGTTGCGTAAAATGAATAATTTTTGTTTACTTTATACTGACTATTGTTTCTTCGAGAATGTGTGTGTGTTCTTGTTATTATTAACTGTAACTTCATAGTTAGTTGCGTAATTATTGTATCTTTCCATTAGGAAAAGTTTTAGAAGTTTCTGCAATTGTGTGTTAACCGATGAAATAATGTGTTCGAGGAATAGAGTCTCGAGTTGAGATAATTGAGTTTTATCATTCACTTAAGCAATCTGTTACCAAAATTCACTTCCTCTACGTGACAATATCGTTACGTAGATCAGGGTTCATGGATTTTGTGCAATCAGTCACAATTAGCAAAACAGTTCCTAAACAGCTATGGAATTTGTTGTAGATAAACAATAAGTAACGTACAGGATATAGCAGTAAAATTCGCAAAATAAAACATAGAAGGTTCTTCTATAGCGCTCAAACACAACTATTAATATCTAACAATACAAATACGTAATGTATTCGCAAGCAATCACGTGATCGTAGCAACTCTTCAACAGCCAAAGTGATACTAACTCAATTTTAGCGAGGCTGCGCAAGCGGATCTTTCGAGAAAAATCAGCTTTCGTCAGAGATCGTGATGTTAATAGATTTCTCCAGTAATTTCCAGAAGGATCCATATGATATCCAAGTCACCAAAAAGGGTGCGAAAATGCTAAGGTGATCGTTAACTCGCCACATTTACTTGCCCAAACTGTAGCCAAATGACCAACTTGCCAATATTTCGCAAAGTTTTGATTGAAACGCCATTATAATGTAAGGGCAGCGTTGCTTGCAAATACTACAATTTTTATTTTAAAATAAATACAACAAAAAGTAATATTAATGTATTGAACATCCAAATACAAATTATATTACACTATTTTAAGCATTAATGACACGACTTTCGTAACAATATTATTGGTCATCAATCTGTCAGTGTTATAATTTCAATGACCATCGTAATTTTATATCTGTTTTTATACTGCTATATCCCCGATCTTGATCCAATGTCTTTAGAATCAAACTTAATGCAACAATAATTTAACCCATTATTTACCACTGTCCCTTTTTTGGAATGCTTTTTTCTATTTATTTCTACTTAAATAGTGGAACTTTTCGTTTTGATTGTTGTACCTAAATGTACTGAATTCTATAAAAGTTACAATATTAATACAAAAACTTTTCCAATAATTGTGGTATTGTTGGAAATGAATGAATTAGCTCATTTTTTTAGTTTTTCGCTTGACAGCATTGTAAGCTTGCTGGTAGGAGCTATACAACAATCGAGAGAAACATTTTATGTAGATGTGTTTGTTATGAATATACAAATGTCCATGTAACATTCAGTTGATTCTATAAATCCTGAGGTAAGTGCAAGATCAAATTATTTTATGCGTCTCAATAATGGGACAATGGCATATTACAATATCATTCTGAAGTCGGCATTAGAATAGAACAAATCAAAGAAATAGTGGAATAAAGTCAAAGTAATGGTGGTGACCACATTGTTATCTATATCATGGTGGTCAACCCGTGGTACGGCGGAGTTGTTTCAGTGGCACGTGGAGACTTAATAAAATTTTGAAAAGATAATACTAAATAAAATTTATTTACGATTACATTGAAATATAATTGTCTCAGACACATAAAAAGATTTATTTGAAATACACTTAAATTAGTTACAATAGAAATTTATCGTATAGAGAATGCACCTGCATTGTTGTGCGAGTTGGCTTTCCAAAGCTTTTTTCACTCGCAAGAATTTGGAATTTGAGGTAGCTTATTTTAAAATATCTGTAAGAAAACACTGAACAAAACCCAGTGAATACTTGCTATTGTAAAACAAAGATTGGCTATGTGATGTAACTTTTCCTACCGATATTATGTGACATTGAAATATAATTTAAGGTTACAGAGAAAAAAAGTTTGTATTTTTCTACCCTAGTAGGTCATATATTTTCTTTTAGGGACAAACTTTTGCTTTTTATTCTGTCTTGATTTTTGAAAAAAAAAATTAACACAGTTCATATTTATCAGGAACAATTTACCAAAGTCAATAGTGCTCCGAGCTATGATGGCTATCCATTTTTACAGAATTCTTTCAGAGCTACTTTTCAAGATGATAAAAAAGCAGATCTTTTCACAAATCCTTTTTTGATTTCCCTGCAACATATTAATTGTTACCCTTCTGAAATCCAAATCCAAATTATTATCTACAGCACCATACTATACTGAAAAGCAAATAAAAGGAATTATATAGAATTTTGAAAATTTGTACTAACAAGCAGTTTTTCAAATTTGCACGATTTGGCTGTCAGATATTGTTGTAGGTTTGAATCAACATACGTTTGTGAAATATTTTTTTTAATATGAACGTAACAAATCAAACTATCGTTCGAACTAATTGAACTGATTAACAATAAAATCTAAGTTTTATCTGAAAGTGGCACTCTTCCTAAAAAGGTCGGCCACCCCTGACCTAGATGATCGATATTTGTGTGGTAAACACATGGCGTGCATACCAAGTTCCTAATCCAGATGAGAAGCTTTCGCTTTCGGATGTTCGACGGAAGATAGTACTTTTATACCTCTCAAAGAAATCAGAATCAACGTCGAAACGTTTAGGACCTCAAGGAAATAAATTGATGAAAGGACCGATTAGCACAGATGTATCACTTGATCCAGGAAGTCACTCCATCGTGCCAACGAATACGCAGAAGAGATGTGCGTACCGTAAGAAAAAAACGGCGAAAGTGAATAAGTATAATGTTGGTGTCCATGACAAGTGTTTTGTTTCGTTCTACACACCATAAAAACACAAAAACATCCCAAACTCAATTTATTTTGTCTGCATGGTGTTTATTACATTACCAATAATATTGTTTATTTTGATAGTGTAATTGTTCAATGTCCCAAAAAAAGAACGGTCTGTAGTTTTTATACCACATATAAAAACTCGAAAACAGTTTTTCTGTTCATATTTCATTCATGTTATCATATAAACGCATTTTGTTTTTGAAAAAAATTAAAGAATAGAGTTTTGGGGGGCATATAATAGGTTAACGTGCGAATACACCCAATAAAATCGACCTATTTCCTATTACACAATTGCAGGAGAGTTTTCCCTCCAACAAATTTTTTTGATTAACATATAAGTTATGTGAGTGACTTCTATTTGAAGTTGCTCCCTCACCGTCCTGCCTACCTAAGGGGGGAAACAAAGCATGACCAGAAACTTCCATAATAATTATTATTTTATTACTATTAAAGCACACTAATCAACCCCTAGTTAAACTACAAGAGGAGACCATGGGAGTAACATAAAGAAAGCAATCAACTCTAAGTAAAAAAGTGCAAGTAATCAATTTAATTTAACCTAATCTATCTTATAGACTACAAATTCCCAATCCACTAATTTAGTATAGTGGCAAACTTCGTTCTAAACTCAAGTTATGAAAATATCTCACCTTTGTTAGGCCGCGACAGTTTCTCCGCTCCTTCTGTCTTACAATTACAAAACCCTAACTTTATATAGACAAACTAATCTCCATATCAGGGTTTCTTCTTGAGAGGGATGGCTGTGAATTAACTCGATGCAACCCCAAAGTTTCCCCAAGAGGATTAATGTGAAGGTCGCGTACAGATCCGTCACAGTTAATATTCTGTAATCGTTTAATATCCCCCTCATTTATTTGCAAAGCCGTGGTTATCAATATTGTATTAGTCAAACCTCAAAAAGATACTCGAATTAGAATTCAGGCATACGATTCGGGAAAGTTTGATTTGATCTTAAATGTTCGTTGCATTCTGCAGCAACACAAGGACTATTGGCGACGGACCTCGTAGTTTTGAGCCACGGTCAAGTGACACCTGAGTAACACCTTTCAAGTGACCCTTGTCCACCTAATGGTGGACCAGCCCCCATTGTACAAATTATACAACTGTTCATATTGTTCGAATTGCAAAACTGTAATTTACATGTATTTTGTAGTTTTATTTGTTTATTAAAGTAGAACGTCGTTTATCTGAAAGCATTGGGACCGGACACCGTTCGGATAACCGAAAACCGAATGCAATCCATGCAGTTTATGATACTGGACACTATACAAATATTGAAAATCATCACATGCGGGAAACGTGCTTGAAGAAAAAGCAAAATAGGTGCAAAATGTCGTAATTTTACCTTGATTGTGGAAAATTATCACTTATTTTTCGCTGTACTATTGTACTCGTACATCTTCGTTTTTTCACTGTGTGGGGGTGTCGGTCTATTCGGTACCCCTCTCTGAGCGTGATTATGCAAATTAAGTTATATATGTCTATTCTGTTTTCGCGAGTTTAAGAGTTAGTGAAGTAAGAATTGAAGGTTAGTGAAGTGAGGATAGCTTGGATGTGAAGTAAATAGATGAGAAGCTAGCAAACCGGCAGTAGTACGTATACGTAAATAGTGTACGACGCGAGAAATTGGAAATTCGGAAAGTGCTTAGTTCCACTATTGGAGAAGTGTTTGAGGTCACGCCTAAAGGATTAAAGGATTGCAAGAGTTGAGGTACTGTGCTCATATTTTAAGTAGAAGTTAGAGTTAAATTGTTAGCGCACTTCCGAGGTAAAAACGAGCTTGTATAAGTTATCGTAGGAATGTATTTAAATGATCGTATTTATTATCCCCACGTTATCTTGTCTCACCTAAATCTTCTAAGTGTTGATCATATTTATTTATCATATTGGATTATTATTGTGTCTGTGTTGAATATTATGACAAATAAACATTTGTAGTGAATCATGTCGTCTGATCAATAGTTCCTCGCGCACATCTAGCCGGGTTAGAGGGAAGAAGGAATAACAATTCCTTACAAATTCTGACTTTTATTTAAAAATGTTCCTTCTGAAAGATCTGTTTCTTCATTCTGTAAAAAAATGGAAGATTAGTGTTTAATTTAAAGTTCAGCAATGTTTCATTGATTCAACCAATATTGAATGATGCATAAACAGTATGAAAATTCCAAATCGTTTTGTTAAATGACAAATAATTCTAAAAAAAAATACGTCTTATTATAAAAACATTGCCGTTAGCAATAATGGCGTTATGTCACGCATTAAAGATTGGGCGTTAACAAACTAAATGGAGAACAAAAAAATATAAACTTTTGCATAACAATTTCTAATGTGAACGTCCTCGATTCAACAAAAGAATTGGTAATTATGTCTAGAAAATTACTATTAAAGACAAATACAAATAGTTATTTCTTGAATCAGAAAACGTGCAGCAAGCAAAATTTCCAATTACTTAGTTTTTTCAATTATGAAGTTATTTATTTGTTGCCTACGAAAAACTGCATTCTTATTTTATAATTGCCATCAAGGCGATAATTATACATTTTTTTGCAGTAAAAATTAATATCTTCTTTCACAACATTACCATTATCTAATAAAACTTATCTGAGATATTTATTTAAAAAAAAAATTGTTCGAATAGTTTTTGAAAACGTTAATAAAAATACAGTAGGACTTCCAATTTACGAACCCCTGTTTAGCGAATTTTTCTGTTTTGCGAACTTTTTCCTGGAACCAAGAATATTCTACGATTTTCATCGTAAAATAACCTCCATATAGCGCAGTACATTTTCTATTCTACATTTCTATTTTTCTCTTGTGATTTGATTTTTTCTCCTTGCTTTTAAAATGTTTCAGGACATTTTTTTAAAATTATTCTTTATTTTAGTACATTTTATGATGATCAATGGCCTTGAACTGGTTTTACCAGGTCCTAAATTACCTAGAGCAATGAAATTGCTGTAATTTTTCTAATAAAAAATTCAATTAAAATTAATAGGTTTTATCAGTAAATAAATCTAAATGTTATGCATCCAAATGTTATGGCACACTGAGATTAATCTTGGAATTCGTGTAATTCTTACCCGATTCTGAAACTAATTTGAAGATATTTTGTAAATAATCCTTGAACATGCTAAACACATAAGTAATATTAAACAAGATATCAATCATTGGCATGGCCAAGTAATTTTAGCGCGTTTTTCACATGTTGTATTTTACAATAATGAACTAATGAACTTTTTACTAACAGAAAGTAGTGTATTGCACCACTCCTCTAAATGTACTACTATTGAGCTGAAAAGAAAAAATTCTGGGAAAATTTTGTGGAAAACTCAGAAAATTTTGTGGAAAATTTAAATATGATCGGCTTATCTAGGGCACAAATACGACCAAATGCCGAAAACCCGAGGTCAATTGGTTGCTTATTGGTTGCTTATTGAGAAAAAGGTACGACAAAATATGGAACGAAGACGAAAACGAAATTTGCTTCCTAATAGCGCTTTTGTTCCACTACGTGAAAAATGAGCTGAAAAATTTTTTTTTTAAAAATCCATTTCTACTTAGGTCAACAAAGAAATATTTTATTTTAGTTAATTTTAGTTAATAATTACAATTAATATTAATATTATATGCATATGACAGAATCATAATATCGTGTCAAAATAGAAGGCTATTTTCCTTGCAATTTTCTATTTTCTTTTCTGTATATGGTATACTGACGACACTACTAACTACAACTGACTATCACTCTCTTATAACAATTAACAACTTTATTTACAACTTTTAACTACTCACACCTTATTCATCACTAACTACTCGTATATCTCATACCTTATACATTACTAATTTCTCACACCTGATAACACCTCACAAACTCTACTCAAACTCTCTCTCGTCATACACGTAACTCCCCCACACTTCCGGAGGTACACAACGTCGCTGTTGAAACAGCGCCATCTATAACCTTAACATGTGGTGTTGGACTATTATTTTTGTTTGTTACTATTTATTCATTAATTAAATTTAATAAATCCAATAAAATAGAAAAGGAAAATGAAATCACATTCTCAGAAATTAGGCCATCCCAGGTGGTAATTGGACCCACGACCTTTGCATTAGAAGTTCAACGCACCATTCATTGCGCTACAGGGACGCAACGGGCGCTTTTCCTTTTTCTGTATGGTGTTGGACTATTGTTTTTGTTTGTTACTATTTGTTCATTGATGAAAAAATTAATGAATTAATATTTGATGAAAAACTGTTTTAACATCAAGTGTTATAAACTAAAAGTTTAAAAAAGTGCATTTGAACTTGAGTGGACGAATAAAAAGTATTTCATTAGCGATTGAAAATTTGAGCACGATATGTATAAAATATATGGGAGAGCGTGAAGTAATAGAAGGAATTGAAAAACAAAGCAATATGCATTATAAAATGTACAAGAATAAATATTTTCGTTCAAATGTAAATAATTTAACCGAACAATCGAATCTCTGTACAATTTGCTTTTTAAGATAAATATAATGTAATTCTTATTCACAAAATTGTGATGCATGGTAAAAGGAACAACAGGGTGCCGTATTGTGGTGATGTAGTGATTTATTTAAGTTATCGTCCTTCTCAATGTAGAAAGGATGTAGTATATTTTGTTTACGAAATATCTTTGTTGTCTCTTATTTGACGTTTTAATGTTTGAAACTGTGCTCGTTTAGTTTGTTTACAAATTAATTTGAGGTAGCCGCCGAGAAAATTCTCTAATGAACAACAATCTTCGTAATTATTAATTTATAACATCATATTTATAAGACGCATGTTGACTCTCAAATTTTACGTTTATTCAGACTGAATTGCAAACTTCCGTGTGTTTCTAGACTTTTTTTTTTATACTCGTTGACATGAATTCAGCACCACAGCTCTATTATTAATTTCAAATGCCTTCAGATGGGAACTATTTTATTTTTGGAAAGGCATCATCACAAATCGGGCCAAAAGCCAGCTGCTTTGCGCAAATCTCAATAAACAAGTTCAATGAACTTTTTGTTCCGTCTGTGTATGTTGAGTGTTTATGTAAACAATATCTATTGACTATAAGTTAAGCTTTTATATTTATTGCCTCCCTTCAAACGAAAATATACAATGGAAAAGTTTAACTGCTGATTAAATATTTTTAAACGCTCAAATTAAAAGTATTTTGTTTTTAAATTTTTAAACAGAAAATGCGTTTTTTATGAATCTAAAAAGGTCTTTCAGAATTTGGGGTTCAAGAAGAACTGCAAATAAAATCTGTAAGTGTAAAACGTTTATTTTAATAGACCGCTGAGATTTATTAAAATCTAGGACTGAGTTGAGTGAAAATCCGATATTTGAGAACCGCTTGAAACCAACAAGACCAGCCGTTCTTAAACTGTGATCCGCGGACCCCCGGGGTTTCTCAGCGCCTTACTAGGGGTTCTGCGAAGGTCCCTCATGTAATGTTATTTCCCTCTTTTACGGTCTCTTAAGAGCTCGGTGGAAAAATTAAGAGATATACCATCCTGGATTAGATAACTAAATTGTTCCCAGTGAAAAACTATACTTGAACATTGTGACGGATCTATACGCGTCCTGAATCACTAATCCTCTTGGGGAAACTTTGGGGCCAGCATTCGCGTTAATTCACAGCCTCTCAAGAAGAAACCCTGATATTTAAATTAGATTGACTATATAAAGTCTAGATTTTGTAGATGTAAGATAGAAGGAGCAGCAGAGCTGTTGCGGAGATACGTAGGTGAGAATTTTAGAATATTTCATTGAGTATTTCACAAATATAGCGCGAGTTAAGGAAGGAGTTGCTAAGATAATAAATTATTAGATTAAGGATCTAAGATAGATTGAATTAGATTTAGTAATCAGATCACCAGCGCTTGTTCACTTTGTCTAGTTCCCTTAGTCGTGTTTACTTAGAGTTGTTCATTGAGAATAGATTGCTCGCTTTATATATCACTCCTAGGGTCTCCTTTTGTAGTTTCACTTGTGATTGATTAAGTGTGTTTGCAGAAAAATAAAATAATAGTTATTATGGAAGTTGTTGGTGATGCTTTGTTTCTGCCCACACCCTTAGGTAGGCAAGACGGTAAAGGAGCGGTGCCAAATAGGTCGCGCTCACTACATGTATTTAGATCAAGAACATTATAATTAAGTTTGTTTATTGTTTGCAACAACATAGCCATTATTGCAACGTAATTTTTCAATTTCTGCTATTAGTTTTCTCTCTCCCTATATATATATATATATCTGATGTAATAACGAAAGAAGAGCTTAAAACTACTTTTAGTGCAATGAAACATAGATATCAAGCTGTAAATAGAAATAATGACTACCAAACTAGACACTGATAACTCACCGCTATCATCAGTATATGTAATGTACATCGATAGTTATTGCAACATAACATTTTTTGCTTTGCAAATATTTTAATTTCGTTTTTAGTATTGAATTAAGTATTAAATTCTCTTTAAAATGATGTATAATATTTTGCATTTTGTGCAACGAAAAATTTTCTATAGGCATGCAAACTTAAAAAACATAAGAATTTTAAAAAAGTAACCACAATTTTGGCCCCCACTGTATATATAGTTCAATTTTTTAGTCGTTAATAAAATACTTTCTATTCATCAATTCAAGTTCAAATTCATTTTTTGAACTTGTAGTGGATGACACTTGATGTTCATACAGTTTTTTTTCAAATATTAATTCATTAATTTAAAAAAACGAATAAATAGTAGCAAACGAAAATAATAGTCCAACAGCATATATAGAAAGAAAAACCATTCGTTATGTTCCTGTCGCGCAATGGATAGCGCGTTGGACTTCTAATCCATGGATCGTGGGTTCGAATCCCACCTGGGATGGCCTAATTTCTGAGAATGTGATCTCTCTCTCTTTACAGTTCTATTTTATTAGAATAATTAAATGAATGAATAATGTAGTAACAAACACAAACAAAAAAATAGTCTAACACCCTATATAGAAAGGAAAAGGGAAAATTGCAAGGAAAATCGCTTTCTATTCTGTTATTTAAAATTGTGATTCTGTCATATGTATATACATATTTATATTAATTGTAACTATTTAATATAAAGTAACTAAAATAAAATTTTTTCTTTGTTGACCTAAGTAGAAATTGACTTAAATTTTATTTATATTACTTGTTTTATTAGATGTTAACGGTTTTCTCAAAGGGAAAAAAAAGTGTTAAAAAAGTCTGTATAAGAAGCAGAGGTAGTTCTAGGATTATTGAGGAACATTTAAATCCATTGGCGTAGCTCGTCTTGAGTGAGCCCTGTATCAAAACTTCTTGAAGGTTCTCTTTTTTTAGGGGGTTAGGGACATTTTTTTTTTGACATTTTACGATTTTTTGCTTATACATGTTGGGGGCCGCGTGTTATTGATACGGCTGATACAGCGGTCGCTACGCCCCTGTTTCAATCACTCAGCCTTGTGTTGGGAGTCATGGAGGACTGTTCAAAGTTTTGGGATCCGCGATGTCAGGCTGATACATGAAGGGGGGTCGGGGCGATCGAAAGTTTAAGGACGGCTTATCTAGACCAGAGGTCAACAAAATTTTCAACTTACGGAACCCCTAGAACTTGAAAATACTCTCGTGGAACCCCTAGAACTAGAAAGTGCTTTCGTAGAACCCCATTTCCATACACATACTTCAAAGAATATACAGTGGTACCTCGACATACGAGTTTAATTCGTTCCGCAACCTTGCTCGTATCTTGAATTACTCGTATCTCGAAGCAAATTTCCCCATACAAAACAATTGAACTACCATTAATCCGTTCCAACCCCCAAAATGTCACCCCAGTTATTTTTGTTACGTGGTTTTGAATAATAAAAACGTATTTATAAATGACAAATATTTATTGTACAAAAACAAAAAAGAGAGTGTAAAGAAATAAATTAGATATCCTCACTGGTCTTTGCCTTTTTCGCTACATTTTTCTCGCTTTCACCTGTAGGCCGTTTAGAAAAAAACATGTCCAAGGATGTTTGTTTCTTCCTCCCTCCTCAGAATGTTCCGGAAATGAGTTAGGCATGTGTCATTAAAAAGATCAGATGCACGACATGTTGCAACTTTTTCTGGGTGTTTCTTTTCCACGAACTGTGAAACTCTCTCCCACATTCCTAAGATCTCCTTTATCTCACTTGTAGAAATAACCTCCTCCTCTGACTCCTCGAAACCAATTAATTCAATACTCATCATCTTTTTCTTAGCACTTGACCTTTCACAAACTTTCTTCCGATCCATGGTTATAAAAATAAATGAACTACAACTGTAAATGTAAATGTAAACGCAACACAAAACGCGAACACAACTACACAACTTATCACAGCGGAAGCACGCTGCTAACTGATTCACTGACCGTGATGGGCGCGGTCGCGTGCTACTACCGGCCGACCTGCTAAACCGAACTCGTATCTCGAATTTCGCTCGTAACTCAAAGCAAAAAATCACTCGCTCGCCGGCTCGTATCTCGAAAAACTCGTATGTTGGGGCACTCGTATGTCGAGGTACCACTGTATATCAAAATAATATATAAAGTATATCGACATGTTACATAAAACTCAATTAAAAATTTGCATTTATTAATGACTAATCTAATCTAATTTTTTAAAATACATTTACGCATTAATAATATTAATTTGTGATTCATGTGTCACCTAGCCATGCATTATATTCAGAAACTGGGATAAATGCTGTGGTATTTTTTTATACAAACTATCGAAGTCTATGTCTGCTGAGATTAAATGCAATAGTATTACGTATTCTGAGTTTAATTTGTTCTTATATTCTGTTTTTGTAGCCACTTACGTTAAGAAATATATTTCTTAACGAATAACTCTGAAATGATGTTTAAAATGTTTATAGCTGTGTGAGAAATCCCGTGTATTTTGCTTGAATTTACAACCTAAAATTTAGAAGCTATTCTTGCTTAAATTTAGATTTTAACATCAACTCTGTTCATATGTTGTTCCCTGTCGTTCATTATAGGTGTTTTTTCCCTCAATTGTAAAAGGGTGCATTTTCCATTAGAAAACTATTTAGTTTTGCTAGATATTGTGATAACTAACGAGTATAAAATTATCTTGTGGAACCCGAGGTAGTAAACAATGGAATATTCACAATCTAGTAAGAAGTATATATATAAATATAAAATGTTTTAATTTTATTTTATTACATTATAATAAAAGTTTTCAAAAAGTGTTTGCAAAAAAAAATAAAGTTATTATATATGAATAAAATTTTCAGTTTAAATGAATAGGGGATGAGCTTTAGATACTTGTAACTATACAAACTTCACAGAGAACGGGAATCCATTTTACATATGTATTTTTTCTGCTCTATTTTTTTATTGTGACTCGTGGAGTCCCTGGGTATCCCTTGTGGAACCCCAGGGTTCAGTGGAACACAGTTTGAAGACCACTGATTTAGACCATTAAATGCTCTTGTGTTTGAATTAATCCAAATTTTACGAAGAAAGTCTTTTATTCATTTATATTTATTTTAGCCTCGCTTTTTGATGATAGACATAGCTAAACACCTTGTAATGGGCTATTTAGTGAGATATCTTCGCTTAAAACTAATTTTAGGTTATTGGAAGAATTTTTTACTGCCTATCTTTTTCAGAAGAAATCAGGACACCAACAGCTTATCCATAATTTCTTCTACGATTCTTTTTAATCCGAACTCTATTTTTCAACTTTAAAACGAGAGAGTTTTACAAGGGAAATTAGAAAATGTAAATTTCGGTAGGAACTAGAAAATGCGTCACTTTACTTGGGGTGCATAATCACGAAATTCATCGTCAGTAACCCTAAAGCAGCTTTGAAATGCAGATTTTTATAAATAATCATTCAATATTATGCTCTACCGTATCTAATTACATTACAACATCAAAATACTTTAACAACTTAGTACTTCTTCAATGGCTCGACAGCTCTGGGTCGGGCTCTGGGCTTCTCCAGAAGTTTTCTCTCCAGGCATCTCTGTGACGGATCTATACGCCGTCATTTTTCCATTATCCTCTTGGGGAAAACTTTAGGGGCTAGCATTCACGTTAATTCACAGCCTCTCAAGAAGAAACCATGATATTTAAATTAGTTTGACTGTATAAAGCCTAGGTTTTGTAGATGTAAGAGAGAAGGAACTGGGGATCTGTTGCGGTGTTACGTAAGTGTGAATATTAGAATATTTCATTCACAAACATAGCGCGAAATTAAAGAAGTAATTGCTAAGAGATTAAACTATTAGATTGAGGATCTAAGATAGATGAAATTAGATTTAGTTATCGGTTCATTAGCGCTTGTTCTCCTTGCCTAGTTCACGTAGTCGGGTTTTACGAAGAGTTAGTCATTGAGATTAGATAGCTCGCTTTATATATCACTCCTAGGGTAAAAAGAACTCGTGATATTTAAATTAGTTCGACTATATAAAGTCCCTATATAGGTTTTGTAGATGTAAGATAGAAGGAGCCTGTGAAGCTGTTATGTAAGTTGTGAATATTGGAATATTTAATTCACAAACCTAGCGCGAGTTGAGGAAGTAGTTGCTTAGATTAAATTATTAGATTGAAGATTTAAGATTTATGATATTAGGAATTAGTTATCGGTTCATTAGCGCTTGTTTCTCCTTATCTAGTTCACGTAGTCGGGTTTACTTAGAGTTGGGTATTAAAATTAAATAGCTCGCTTTATATATCAATCACTCTTAGGGTTTCCTTTTGTAATTTCACTTGTGATTGTTTAAGTGTGTTTTGAAGAGAAATAAATTAATTGTTATTATGGAAGTTGCTGGTGATGCTTTGTTTCCCCCCAACACCTTTAGGTAGGCAGGACGGAGAGAGAGGGGTGCCGAATAGGCCGACACCCCCCCTCCCCCCGTCTCTACTTTTGGCAACTGTTTTTCCAGTTTTTTGACCTTTAAAAATTATTTAGGTCTTTTGTTGACCAGTCGAATCCATCTTAATGGCGGTCTGCCCGAGGTCTATTTCCCATGGGCCTCACCTGAAAGATTTTTTGCAGCAAAACAAATTAGCATATAAATGATTATATATATCCTATTTTAGTACTAGTTTTATACATATATATATCCTAATTTTATATAAACATTTACGTATGATGATGTCATTTCCTTTCTATTTTCTCTCTCTTATCCGAAATTTTAAAGGATCAAATGTCACTAGATGTATTATTCTTAACAAGGAAAACTTTATACACATATAATTTTATTTACTGGAATAACGGCGGTTCTGTGTGTAATCATACAGTTCAGATTGAAATTTATTGTAGAAGTAATTGAAAAATTCGGGGTAATTGAGCCCATGCACAGGACGATAATATTGAGAAAGGATTGAGGATATGTTTAAACAGAACAAACCAGTCACTTCCGCGTTCCGGAAATAAAGCGATTGCTCAAATATGCTATTGTTTGCTGTTACACAACCGTCATTCTCTCTCTCTCTCTCTCTCTTATAGCCTTTCTTTTTAACGTTCTCCGTATTGAAAATCAATTCATCCTGTTATGCTTCGACCTATTAGTTTTGCGTGCTTAAAATGTTTGAATGATTTATTCAGAATTATTCAGTTGGCAGCGGTAGTCGTGTTGTCTTTGGTCGTTGTGACGTAGGAGATAAATAAAGGTGTGTGATATTTATTAAATTAAATATTAAGGGGATGTTCACCCATGTGATTTGATTCAAAAAATCAAAAAAAAAAAAATCCCCCCCCCCCCATAAATTGTTTTTTTAAGATTTCTAGAATTATGGTGGTAAAGCGATTTTTTTAAAAATTCAAAGTCGTTATAAAGAAGCAAGCGTTCAAAGAGCAGCTGTTCGGAGTTGGCATTGGAAGGCTGGGCCTATTGTGTACAGTCGTCTTGATACCATTGACCCCTCTATGCAAAATATACGTTCATACAAGTTTGTAGAGGTTTAAAAGGAAAATGTTTTATTAGATAGTTATTGAATATTTCGTCGAACTTGTTTTTAGTCTTAGCCACCAGGTTTCGCCGAATGAAGGATTTTCATTGTTTTAATCGGATATTGGAACTTTAAATCGTGTTTTTTCAAACTTTCCTCCATTATATCTCAAGAACGGTTTTCACCGAATGACTTCAAA
>BMAO01027801.1:0-41077 GCA_019973975.1 Trichonephila clavata | reverse complement strand
TTTAAACTGTGTGTTTGTGTGTGTGTGTTTTGCTAGCTTTGATAATAACGTCGTTCTTGCGCAGGGATCGGCAACTCTGTTGAAGTGATGTGCCAAACCAATCTACCCCAATATTATTCAAAGTACCGCACAATAAATATTTGAAACAATTCAATTCCAGCCGTAATGCATGCGAATATAGAGATCAAGAATACGTATTTACAGTTATATCATGTATTAATTCTGCGTTATTTAAAGATATTTATTAACATAAAAAACGTAAATATACTGATTCATTCAACATATTTTAAAATTTTACTTATACATATATTTTGTATCATGTATCTACCTTTTAAACTTTGCTATTGAAAAAAATAATAAACAAACACGCAATAAGTATTCCTTCAATATAGTTAAATATTTTAATACGAACTTTTCGTCCCTGTACCTCTCTATTTTACATCGCAATATTAGGGGTATAATTTGTGACTTTATATTTCACGCTATTCTGAATGTTCAGTTGAGTCAGCAAAGAAGTTGATTGTTGTTATAACAACTTCTTTGGCTCAAAATACTATTCATAGGAGAAAAGTTTTTTTTCCTCATATATATGTAGAACCAAAAGAGGAAAACAGAGCACATGCAATTTTTTTTTTCTCTTCAAAGAATTAAATTTCTCCAGAAATGGCATCCAAAATTTTAAAATAGCTGATGATTTATTGACAGAGTCATCTTTCAGATTTTTTAAGGGACGCGGTAAAATGATGGTCAAGGTAACGGACTCGTGGCTGGCGTGTCATGAATGTGAGCCTAATGCCACTGAAGATCCGCCGTGCAAGCGAAATAGATGCACGTTAAATATGTCGGGGCTCAAACGACCTCCTGTTGGTGTGGTGGGGAAGTTAGGAGAGGGAGGAGACAGCTCGGGTATCGTTAGTTGACCATAATTCAATTTCGAGATCCATCGCCAAAATCCCTCATGTATTTTAATAGTATTTTTTTTAGTCTATCCGAGTACACACGGAGTACGTGCTCGTTAAATCAGTGGGTCCGAAAGTCTTGTGGGCGGTCGCAGCAGAAACCATGAGTGCAGGGGACTGGAGAATATTTCCCTCCCCTTCAGCTCCATGCCTAAATTGTGGAGGGGGAGATAGGTGGTGTCACCATCTATCGTTTAGAAGTCCAACCTTTCTCACAGGCTCCGGCAATTTTCATTCCTTCCCTTCGGGAAGAACACGGCAACAACAACAACATCTAAAGGAGCTGCGGATTGGTATTTTTACCTTTGCAGACCTAGTACATTCCCCAGGAGCTGGTATCACTTCTTAGTACGGCACCCTATAGGCGATACCAACTGCCGCAAGTAATTTTGATGCCTAGTTTCCTCCCCAGAGGAAGGCACCTGAGCTCTGACGATGCGAAATCGCATTTAGGAATTAAATTTTACCGAGAGCATCCAAGCCAAATGGACACTCAAGGGAATTCTTACACGTAGCATAATCATACGACATGTATGCTTTTGATTTTCTGCCTCATGAAAATCCACCGACTTGGGTCGGGGTCGAACCAGCAACCTTAGGTGCAGAAGGCCAGCGACAAACTAACTACGCAACCCAACCGGCTGTAGCTGAATAGCGCGACGTTTATATTCACTCACGCCAGATTTTTTTAATAACTCCGAATTATGTTTAATAATCCCTACTACAAAATTATCAATTTTGCTCAAAAACTGACATTTTTAAAGAGTTGGATAGTGCCACAAAGAATTATACCATGTGCGAAATTTGGCACGCGTGCTATAGTTTGCCGACCCGTTCTTGCATAAAGATAGTGGCATGCGTTGTTTCCATCGAGTTGGAAGTTCGAGTCCAGGTGTCTATAATGACTTGATGTTTAGAGGGGCCCATTGCACATTAAATATGTTGAGGTTTAAATCATTCATAATGGCGCAGGTTGAAAGTTTGGAGAAATGGGTGCCACACTTCAGGTGATGTCATTTTCTTTAACCATGGATCATGATCTCAAAGTTCGTCACCAATTTCCTTTGTATCATTTGAAAGTGCGACGTTAATAATCTATCAATCATACATGAATGGGGGATCAAATTAAAGTTGTTTTAAAATTGTTCGAGTCTTAGATTTAAGACTGAGCCAATGTTTCAAGAGAATTTGAACCTTTATTTTTTTTCTCCCTGGAACTTACTTTGTAGTTAACTTCTAAACTTTAAATTTAAATTTTTTTGCCCGGTTAATTTTTTAAAAAAATTATTACTAATGTATAATTAATTTCTTTAAAATATTTGGTACTCTGATATACTTTTTGTATAAAGTAAATTATCGTGATAGTTTATATTACGAGTTTCATTAAACTGCATTTAATAAGCTGTTTATTCAATAAGCTGTAATGAATTTTTCGAGAAATCTAATTTAATTACGGTTGTTATTAATGTATGAATTCTTGTAGATTATGAAAATTAATAACTAGAGAGAAATATACAATTTCGGTTCGGGATAATTAATTAATCTTGATTTCGAGATAAGAATACTTTATTTTTAATACCAAGAAGTTTACAATAATTATTTATTCAAGTTTCTATTTCAAATTTATAGTTTAATTTTGAATCAAGTGTTGTTTATTTGAACTTTAAATAAGTTAAAATGTGCGAGTAGACATATTCTTACTTTCCGAAAATTCAAAATAATCTCCTCCAATTATTAATTAATTTAATGTAATTATTGTGAAATTTTTAACTATTAATAATCGCAGAAAAGCATTCACTAAATTGTTTAGCCACAATGCCATCAAAAGATGTTTGAAAAGAGCGTTTAAATATGAATCCCAATATTTTAAAGAAAATAATTATCCTTCATTTTCAGATTTTTTATTCACACTGAAATTGTTTAATAAGAAGCTAAAATATTATTATAGGAAAACTTTACGAATATATCAATTTGGGGAACTTTAATCCAGTTTTGAAATTTTCATTAGAAATGAAAAGTATAATAACAGTATATAATGTATGGCAAAAGTGTTATATAAAAAAAAATTCAGCTTAATCAGTTCTTTCAGTCATTATGACTATAAAATGGACATTTGTTAGAATTCCAGTTATTTAAATGTATAATTGTACACACATATTAATACACAAGCGCATAGGACAAAACTGAATTTTCGAGAAACTACTTAAAGTTATTAGACACTATTTAAACAAAAAACATCAATTTCTGTAGCTCCTAGTCAATAACAAAAGGAATTTTTACACATCATGCTACTTTCTTAGTTCTGAAATGTATGTCAAGATTCTCTCTAAGCGCATTCTTCATTTTCGACCGCAGAGAATTCTTTTCTCGTATATGTCAGAAATCGATGTTTCCAAAAGTCGTAAAACATGATGACAGATGTCTCAGTAAAGTTAGATTTATCACATTTATCCAACATATAAGATGAGTACTCTCCTGATAATAAATAACTTCTTTTGTTTTTAACACATATTTGTGAGACATGTTGTCCTTAGACAACGCTTATTTTGAGTTTTATACAATAAAAAAAAACACTTATGAAATGAAGAATTATTCACGATTTTTCCCCCTTGCTCTGGGAATATGATAAAACGGGGACATTTAAAATATGAAATTTCTAATGTATTTATTATAGTTGATAAATGAGTAAAAGCTAGCATTTCTCAAACTGGGGGGGGGGGCGTAATAACTCTACGGGGGGGCGCGAGCATATTGAAAAGTCGAAAGCAAAAACTTATTTTAAAAAATTATTAATTTACTAAAAGTGAACAATCAAAAAAATTCACTCTGACATCACAAAAAATAAAATACACTTTTACATTGATAAGACACACTTATAAATGTATCAGTGCTGCACAATACATTTATAATTAATTTAACAATACTAAGTTAAGAACAAGTTTAATAATTACCAGTGGTCCCATGGACTTGTCATATGCAAAATTATATACAAAAATTAAGAACTATCTTCATAATTTGTACGGTTTATAATTAATCCATTAACATCCGAATAAAATCACGCTCTTCGCTCCCCAATGCCACCGTTTTCCACATAGATGTGCGTATGGGATGTATTGGGGACGGGGAAAGAAAAGGAAATCCTCTGAAATGAATAAATCCTTCGCAAATACTATCAAGGTCCTTTTATTACATACCAAAGCCTTCGGAATAATTTTATGGATAGCAATGAACAAAAAGATCGTACTTTGGAAGACGTATATATACGTCCGGAGCAATAAACGCTTTTGCTGAGCGAAACGTTTATATAAGCCGATGGCACTTAAAAGTTTACATTCGTATTGTAGCTTTAGCGTCAAAATATAGTATTATTGAATTCAATACATTGTTATCGTGTGGAGCGGGCGTGATGGAAATTATGATCCAATATTGGGTCACAAATATTGAAAGTTTAAGAAGCACCGGAGCAAGCG
The DNA here is from genome assembly GCA_019973975.1 of Trichonephila clavata. NCBI lineage: Eukaryota > Metazoa > Arthropoda > Arachnida > Araneae > Nephilidae > Trichonephila > Trichonephila clavata. Next base: position 36,648 of record BMAO01027801.1, on the reverse strand, counting down.
AAACGAAAATACAAAATATTGTCACATTTATTAAACATATCCGAACATAATATAATGCACAATATTAGGAATTAAAAATCACAATAACTTATAAATTTTTAAATATATATCTTTTCTGCAATACCATCACAAAACTATATTAAAATTAGATTATCTCTCTGTTTCTAAAAATCTCCGAACTTTTATTTTGTTCTATCACATTTGGAAAACCTAATTCATTTTAATGTAGAATTTTATAGTTACGTATTGAAACACTGCATTTTTGCTTTCATTTTCTCTTTCTCTTTTATCTTTACTTTTAAGAATACTAAGATCAGTATCAAAAACATATAAACAAAATAAAATGAAATTTAGATGCATAACACTTAAAGCAAAAGGAACTAATCATCGAAATATATAAAACGATACACATCTTTTTAGTTTATTTCTTTCCTTTATATTTTCTTTTGGTACAACTTATGATACAATATACGCTGCAAGGATTGCTTCAATACATTTTCTCCTCGACTCACGACAGTAAAAAACAAAGAATTAAAAATAGTAAATAAAAAGAAAAAAATCGTATAACATATCTTAATGAATGTGAGAAAAATGTATATTATCGTTGTAAGTTTTAATTTCAGTAAAAAGATATAAAGTAGCTTCAGGTTACTTGCGCAAATAAAATTAATACAATCTCTTCAGAAAAAAAATATTGTTTCGGAAAGTTTTATAGGATGAGAGACGTTATTTTTTTTCATACATATATTTTATCCGAAAGGCACCTTGGCGACAAATTTGTTCGCCAAGCGTCCCCCAATGTGGCGACAAGAACAGATAAATGTACGAAGGTCCTAAAGACAACCTATTGAACTTCATGAACCACTATAAGTACTGTTTTATATTTGGCAGACCTTTATAACTAGATTGTCACTTCTTTTTTACGCCTCTATTCACATTTCCGTATCACTGGAAAGAGTTGCACGAAAAGCAAGATTGGCAACGCAGAGCAATATCAACAAATTAAAGTGATATGGCATTATTTTACCATGGTTGCCAATTCTCATTTTCAAGTATCACTAGATATCATTATAGTTGATAAAATATTCGCAAAACTCATAATAAATTTCGCTATTTAGGGAAAATCTAAGACAAAATGTAAATAAATACTCCCATAAACAGTAGATATACATTCCAAATTCCATAATATATATTGCTACTCGTCATTTTTGAAACAGAATATATATATATATATATTCGTAAAAATATAAATAATGCCCTACTTTTTCTACGGACCATCACAAATTCTTTTGCGGAACACCGGTTGGCGACCGATGCTCTAGGATGATTGACGGAAACACTTCAGAACAGAGTTTCTCAAACTGTGGGGTGCGCCCTCTTAGGGGAGCGTGATAACCCTACGTAGGGGGCGTGAACATATCGAAAAGTGAAAATAGAAGATTATTTAAAAATTTATTAATGTATTGAAAGGAAGCAGAACAAAATACAAATATAAAACCTACATTAAAAACAAAATACGCATTTACACTAATATAATATAGATGTATGCGTACTGCACAATATATTTGATAGTTAATTTAACAATATTAAGTTAAGAATAAATTTAATAAATACCAGTGACTCCCATGGGCTTGTCATATTAAAAATTATATATAAAATGTAATACTTATATTGCTGATTTTTTTGTACGGTTTATAATTAAAGTAATATAAAAGCCTTAGCATCAAAGTACATTATTAATATTGCGTTTAATACATTATTATTAAATGGAAGGGGGCGCAATGAAACTTATGATTCAAGACTGGGTCGCAAATATTGAAAGTTTGAGAAGCCCTGCTTTAGAAGGTTCTTCACAACTTATACAGGGTCCGGCAAAAGAACCTCCCCAGTTTCAAAAGGCAGTTACAAACAAACAAAATAAGATACAGAAAAGTCTTTTATTTGTGAACAACAAATACTATGTCATTTCACATTAATAGGTTTTAAAAATTATGTCCACTAATTGCGTCCTCCAATGGTGACACATTGACGAAGTCTTTCCCGAAAGTTCTTCAGAACATTCCCCCTGGAGCTGTTTTAATTTCGTCTGATGAGGCCCACTTTTACTTGTCAGACACTGTGAATAAACAAAATTTTCTCTACTGGGCAGCAGAAAAATCTCAAGTGTACAAACAACATTCTACAACCATGCAAGCACTATAGGAGGCAATCCAGTGGATGCCATTCCACTGGAAATTACACGAACTATGGACAACTTTCGGGAAAGACTTCGTCAATGTGTCACCATTGTAGGACGCCATTTAGCGGACATAACTTTTAAAACAAATTAAGGTAAAATGCGATCGTATTTGCTGTTCATAAATAATAGACTTTTCTCTATACCTTGTTTTGTTTGTTTGTAACTGCCTTTTGAAACTGGTGAGGTTTTTTTTCCGAACCCTGTATAAGCACGATGCGCTTAAGTAACGCAGGGGGAATGGAACATTAGATAGCAACTGTGCTTTTAACTTGCCAATTGCGAAATTGTGGCTACGAAATTCAATTGTTCTGTTCAATATTTGAGCGATTTTTGAATCGGCGTTTTTGTAGCTTTATGTGCATACATTATTTAATTTCAGTTAGAATAATGTCTATTATAATTACAAGAGATTTCCTGAATAAATCCCAATTTACTCCTAAAGAGCCTACCTGTTCATTACGGCGATCTTTCCTGTATTTGAATATTGATCAAACCGTAACAGTATATTTTAAGTATTGCTTGTAATGTGAAAAGTGCAAAGTTTATGGCGGAGTTATTTTAGATGAGTATGGTTATTTAGTATATGTGTCTTAAATATTTAGGAATTAGTTCTCTTTTGAAATCATGATGCATGATATATTATATGATCGTTTTCAGTAATTATGGAAAGCTTAAGTATAATGGAAAATAAACTTCAAATATTTTCATTTTTTTTTTTGGCTCTGATAAAATAAATAGCTTAAGGAATATATTTTACGAAGAAATTTATGTGCCCTTTGAAAATAGACAGTTGTCTAACCATAAGAAACAGATAAGAACAATTTCATGTGAAACGCTGTATTAATGTTCGTATCAAAAGCAAATTTATTAGGCTGTGTATAAATGTACTGCATAAAATACTACTGTTAATAGAATGACAGGTGTTTGGCTCATATCTCGTGATGTCATAAGAAGAACAAGAACTGCTTCACAACATATACTTAATCCGTGGGACTGATAAGGAATCGATTCTGTAAGGCATATCACTTCTCTTTTTATTGACATAAATGGGGTTATTTTCATTGCGAGAATAGCAGAAGTTATTGCTTCTAGTTTTTCATGATTTATACTTTACCCAACCCTAAATATATACATCTAAGAATACTTAAATTATGAAAATTGCTGTAAAAATATTTCAAAAACATTAAAATAACTTTTTCAACTAAAATAATCTCATAAAAACTTGGTTAAAATGACAAAGAAAATGTTACATTGTCATCCCGTTCTACGAGAAATTAAACTATTTGTTATTTAATGATTATGTTGAATTCGACTAATTTTTGATGTAAGAAATTTTTATTCTAGCGTTATTTTAAAAAAATTCTAAGAATCAATATGAACTGAAGTTTATATAAAACATTATAAAATAGGTTCAATTCACCAATTTGCTGAGGTGTAAAATATCAACAAAAGTTTTGCAGGAAAAAATGTAAAGTTCTAGGAACAATTTATCAATGCTTTAAAAATAATGCAAAATTACACAGTACGGATATAAAAATCCAACAACGTGAAAAGAACCTATCTCAAAAATACTTATAGTGCAACACAAAAATTCCAAACAGTATGCAGTATAAATCCCAATACTTATTTAATTTTTGACAAATTCATAAATAATAGTAAATTTTTAAGGAAATGAGAAATATCATTAAAAATAATCTATAAGTATGTAAATATTGCTTGAGAGATTAAAGGTGCAATTAAAGGTTTAAAATAATAGTATACACGTAAACTATAAAACCTATATATTGCTCCAATATTTATAATTTATATATACGCAGTCGACTCTCGATAATTCGAAGTTGGATTGACCAAAGAAAATCTTCGAATTATCAAGTGGGTAGAAAAAACTCCCAAAATACACGAAGAGAAATTTTTTTCTAACACATTTAAATTTGGAACTGTTTAATAAAACATTATTTGTACATAAGCATAAAATTATTTTTAAGTATTTTTAAAAAATACATTATATATATATATATAGTATAAATATTATACAGAAGTTAAAAGTCCTGTATTAAAAGAATACATGCATACGCAATCCTACGCATCAATTCTTTACGATAGCGGATTATCCTTTCTGAACATATGTGTAGCAAGACCGGGAGATAAACGAAAGATATGGACGGCTGACAACAAGTGCGACTCAAACTGTCCATTTGAAGAAGGAAAGCAACAAAAGTATCTTTTTGCCTGAGAAACCGGAAAACACAAAGAAGGGGTAGTAGACAGATCGTCATGAAAGGGGCTACGTTTCAGGGGAGATATTCAGAGACAATACAACGCAAAACTTGTAAGCTCCAAACTCTTTGCAAAATGACTGTACATGATAGTGAGTGTTCGAATTGTCGAGAGTTTTATAAGATAACTTCGAATTATATCGCGTGTTGCAGTTTGGCCAGCCACAGATTTTACTCCGAAATATTGAGTGTATGAAAACGTATTATTTTAGTTCAAAATATCAAGAATTTTTCTAGGGACTGAGCATATACTTCGAATTATCGAGAGGTTCATATTATCGAAGGCTTGCATTATCGAGAGTCGAGTGTATATGTATATGTATATTACATGATTTCATACATGAATTAAAATTGTCAACATTCAAATAATAAATCTCTGTTTACTACTTATATTCATTAATTTGAAAGTATTAAAATTAAAATTTTACTAATGTCTAAATTTATTTCTTTTATGAGCACATTTTTGCTTTCAAATTAAAGTCAAATATACATGTTTACAATTTAACTATTAAGAATAGCCCAAAAGGCGTAGGAATTGAAACAATTCCACAAAAATTTAATGTATTCTTATATATAAATATGCTTATCTAAAGAAATTTCTTATCTTATATATATATTTGTAAACACGGAAGATTACTTTTTAGATGGCTGTGAAGCAAGGTTTACTGATCTATGTTCGCAGCAATTGTATAGTTTTATTTTAAAGAGAGTGGCAAAGCTTCATTGGGGCTTTCCCATTTAAATCTTTATTTAATATTCTGAGCACTCATCTTCGTACACGTGGAAAAATTCTAAATTATTATTGAAGGAAAACAAAATCTCTGAAATACATAGATTTTTATAAAAGAGCTTGAATGGATTCTCATCACGATTTATGCATAAATATATGGCGTCGAATTAAATTCAAGTGCGAGAAAGCCATTTTAAATCTCTCTCCATCTCCTCTCTCTCTCTCTCTCTCTATGTATATAATTCAGCATTTTATACAGGGTGTTTGCCAAAAAAATATTAATAAATTCTAGAACCCTTATGTATTTTTCAAAAAAAAGCAAAAAATTGCCATGAATACTTTGAAAAAAAAATGCAGTTACACATATTCTATAGAGAACGTTAGATAGATTTTCTGGTTGCGAAAATCGTAGGCACGCATGCGATATGATTATGTGGCATGTAAAAGATCCCTTGAGTATAAATTTGGTTCTGGTACTCTCGGCAAAATTAAGTCACGGCATTATTTAGCATCCAGTGAGAGCCTTTAGCGTCAAATTGTAGTAGTGGGACATGCCACTAGATGGTACAACCAATTAAACGACTCTCAAACTTGGGGGCTTGTCGTGTCTGCAAAGACTTAGCTGCCAAAATGTAGCCCATTTCAAAGAAGAAAAGCAAAGTAACTTAGATGCGTGAAGTAAGTTTAAAGCAGGAGGCAAATTTAATAACTCATCTAAAGTTAATGAACTTCGATGATTTCAATGTTAAGAAAGACATTAAAAAAGCGACTCAGTATTACAAATTATTTGTTTACAACGCTAATATACTACCCTATAATGATTACTATAAACTTTAGAAATGTTCTAAAACAAAGCTACATTTAACTCCCCCTCATTTATCAATTAACTCAGGGTAACTCTACTCTCTCTAACTCAGGGTTACTCAGGTTTTACCTTAATACGTAAGTAATTTGTATTTTTTACACTTTTAATTCATTTTTTGTGAACATTAATTGCTTACAAAACAATTTTCATACACATATGTATATGTATGCGTGCATTTTATTTTGTATAATTCTTAAAATATTTTACAAAATACTTTAATGTTTCAAATGAATACCTCCGTATTAACATAGCTTGAATTCCAATAAAGTGCAATTTACTCTCAATGTAATTTTTAAGTGAGTAAAGGCAGTAACTTAAGCTCGTCTGAGCATAATGTTCCTCTCCATAATGCATTTTTTAAAATATTTTTTATTATATATAATATATAAATCAAATCTTAATTTGTCTTTAGGTTAAATATTTATGCTTTGTATGTACGACATGGTAACAAAATAAATATTTTTATGATGCAAGATATTTTATTCATTCTCATAATGTAATCACAGTATTATCCATTTAAATTACATAAATTCATTTCATTTCATAGGGAAATATAAATTTCACCGAATTTACTCTCTGCTTAGTAATAATGCATTATATTCAAAAACATAATATATATGTGTCTGAAGAGAAAAATGAATTTGCTCAATATTTATACACAATTTTTTATGTTTAATTATATAAATTCAAATCTAAGAACTTAAAACCATGAAACATGCAACTTTTGAAACAATAGAATCAGAGCTAATCCAACAAATACATAAATCATTAAGGGTACCGTGTGTAATGTACCATAAAACTGTTAATAAATTTTCTAGCAAATTTCCTTCAATGGTCAAGCTCTACAGTTCCACATTTTCGGAAATCAACTGCACCCACCATTTGCTTCGTTACCCACCAAAGTTAATTTTCTTTTCATTGTGATTTATACATGCGTATGATTTGTAAGCGATAGATGAAGCGTAAACTTTAATCTTGCGGTAGTCTTAAGTGAAAATTTTACGGAACTTCACCAGTGGTTCATTTTAAGAAGCCTTTGTCAAAGGCATTGTATCACACCGTAATGTTTCCTGATTCTTAACAGAAAAAATTTAACTTCTGTGATATTTTGAAGCATAATAGGGAACTGATACGTTAAATGAGAATTCAACATTATCAAGAATATTGCAATAAGCAATGAAATGTTTTTTTTTGTCGTTGATGAAATTTTATGAGATAGATTGAAAAAAGGGTTATTTATATTAAATATGTCTTGATATTAAACCATTATTTGAAGTAAAAAATTATAGTTTAAAAAAAACTAAAAAAAAACACACTTTTAAAGTTAATTGAACTGAAAAGTAAAAAAATAATTCTTAATATAAGAATAAAATGATGAACGAGAAAATTAATGTCATTGTGGTAAAGGCGTGGGGTGCTTAGCATAACCTAGCACCCAACTCTTATATTGCACTAACTCTGCATTTCGGATTCGAACTAGTAAGGAGTTATAACAATTGACATCGAGCACCCACGCTTTTAACACATTGAAATTAATTTTCTCGTTCATCATTTTATTCTAATATTAAAAACTATTTTTTTACTTTTCAGTTCGATTCACTATAAAAGCATGTTTTTCAGTTTTTTAAACTATTATTTAGTTTTTATTTATTAGTTCGATCTACCATAAAAGTGGTTCTTTTTTTTAGTTTTTTAAACAATCATTAATTTTTTTGTTGTATTTGTATCAATCATGAGCGTTTCCGCTTTAGGGTTGTAACTTAATCCTTTAGTCTCCAAATCTGGAAATAGGATTTTGATTTAGTCGCTATATCTGGAAATGGAAATCGTTAATCCTGAGGATCCTGATCAGAACAATGGAGCAAAAGAATTAAATTATTGTATTATCATTGGTCCCTGACAAGTGTGCAAAATTTCGAATTAATCTGATCTTTTAAAGTAGGTAAGAATCGAGTTTAAAGACTCCGTTACATACAGGTGAAGCTAATAAAAGCGTGTTAAAAAAGGGTTATTTATATTAAACATGAATTAATATTAAACCATTAATCAAGGTAAAAAAATGAACATGATATGAGTGTGTATAAAATTTACTAAAAAATATGAACTATCGAATTTAAATTTTTACTCATGATATGGTTTTCGATAAAGAAAAATCCCCAGTTAAAGTCCATTTCATATATTCATTCCTAAAACATCTCACCTCTGACATTTTATGTCCTAAATCATACAGATTTCTTATATTTAATTTATGACGATATACTAAATATATATACTGACGATATACTAAATATATATACTGACGATATACTATTATATACTAAACAAATAGCTAAAATATTTATTTTATTTATTGACATTACTAAGTAAATTCCCTCTTATCTGAGTCTTTGAAAATGCACGATGATACACATACAATACGAGCATTCCAAAAGTTGATTTTTCTAGCCAAATTATATAAAAATCCCCATTTTTTATATCTTGAAGCTTAATCCTTTTTATTGACAATGTTTTCAATTGTTCTAAAAGTTTTATAATGTTAGTAACCCAGAAAAATTTCTAAGCTTTATTAAATTGAAATAATGACTAGAGTATTAAAATTTTTTTTAATGTTCTTGTATAATTCTTTTAAAACAAGTAATAAAAAAATTTTAAGTCATTTCCTACTTTGGTCAAAACATGATTATAATTTAGTTAATTAAATTTAATTAAAGACTTAATATTGGAAAAAACTGTATTAACATCAGGTGTCATCCACCACAAGTTTAAAAAATGTATTTGAACTTAAATGGATGAAAAAAAGTATTTTATTAACGATTGAAAATGTAATATATATATGGGGAGAATGTGAACTAATAATAGGAATTGAAAAAGGTACATCAAATATATACATGAAATTGTCTCAATGTTGTGATATCTAGATATCCTCATCTAAAGAATACAATTGTTTTAATTGATTTACTCGGTTAAAGTGTAGAATAGCTGATCACTTGGCGAAGCCAATTTTTTGTTGACCAGAAGATATCACCAAACTTCCTATATGTCGCGATAGATGTTTCAAAAGAGTTTACAAATTAGAATTTTTCAAAGAATATAAACAAATAATATTGATAAAAATACAAAAAGCATTTTTAAAGTTATCAATAATAAATTAAAATAAAATTTTATTTTTTAATTAAAAGGAAATTTTTAATTTAGAAAATTAAAAAAAAGGCTTACCTGCACTTAGGAAAGTTCCTTTGAAGGAGGGTAAATTCTACCGTTTATTCCACATTTATGCAGCAGTCAAACCTTTTTTCATACACCTCGGTATCACAGTCATTTTTCCCTTTTTGTTTCAAATCATAAAAAATATAACTAAATCACTCCTTTTAGACGTATTGTTAAGGATCATTCGAAGGATCAACTTCAAAACATTAAAATCAAACAGCAAATAATTCGAAAAAAGAAAGAAAAATTCCGAACAAAAGTTTCTCAAACTTCTACACAAACAAATTGAAAATACAAAATGAAAATGAAAAAACAAACGATGGAATTTTTAACTTGAAAATCGTTTGTCCCTTTAAAAACATCTGATATGTTTAAATAACGAATAGCAATTAAGTAAAAAGAACACGTGACCTTATTTGCATAAGACATTTTTTCAAAATGAAAGGGCTGCCAAATTACACAGTCTGCCAGAATGAAATCGTTATCGCGTTATGAGATCTACATAAACATCGCCAAATCAAAGTGGCCACCTATTCTAGACTTTAGCCCAGTTTCTACCGGCATCATAAAAGACTCGATCGGAATTGAAACGTTTGAATGTCCTTCGGAATTTGTTTACCTACAAGACCAGTTAATCTAATAGGAAATATTGATATCTAATACTGCACATCAATAGTTATATCTACACATTAAAAATGCAATGTACTCTTTTTTTTAATGAATATAATCCTTTCTGAATTTCGATATCTGCCTTAGCATGTAAAATTGTATTTTTTCTTTACACATAAATATCTTGTCTCAGTTATATAGTGTAAGTTATTAAATACAAAAAGAGAAAAAAGAATATTTTTAATTATACTTAATTTTTCACTTGAAGTACCTTACACTTAGTTAATGACAACGATTGATTTTTTAAGCAATTGGCTCTAAAAATAGATACACTGTAACATTCCATATACAATGAAACCTTTCTATCTTAACTTTATATTAATAAATGCAAATCCCATGGATAAGTAAAAAAGATTTCTTGCAATTCTAGAAAGATTGATAGATTTTTAAAAACTTTTTTTTCTTTGTAAAATATTTTACGTCTGGCGAAAAAAGCGTTTATTTTAGCCGATTGCTAGCATTTTGAAAACTGAAAAATTCTTGAAGTTTCAAAGCTTTGATCTGCCTGAGAAAAATCTTAGGTAAAAAGGAAAAGGCTGACTTTGGCATTAAGATTTTTTTTCTTAAAGAAAGGAATCAAGATTTTACTATTCTTTCTTAAATATTTCATATTTATGCTTACGTCTAAGAATCCACTATCCCTAGATTCTCTTTTTTGCGTACGAACTTTTCTAAAAATAAAATCTAACCGACGTTCTCAACATTCCTTTTTATTAATATCCTTTCAGAATATTTTTTCAAAGATTTTTAAAATATTAGTAGTATTTTAAATATAAGATTCGACTTTCCATAGCTTTTATTACATTCTAACTCATCTTGCCATCCACCATAATTAGAATTTGGACTAACAAAAAATCAGACCAAAAACGACATGTTCAAAGAATTTCTACTTTGAATCTCCTTTTTAAAATACTCTTCATTTACTTCAGATAAGTTTATAATATGGTAATTAACACAAAACTGAGCTTTAAAAATATATAAAAAGGAATTTTGTTGCTACAACAGCAAATAAGTTTCGAAATAATTTACACATGCACGGAATACACATAAAAGATAAACAAAAGATCGAAGTCCATTATCCTTCCGCTAATCAATTATTGCAGAGGGCGCTGGTGCTTCAAACACCGATAGAATGTTTTGTCTGGCGCGACAATGAGATCAATTCATGACGGTCACATGATAAAGACAAACACGTGTTCTCCATTGAATTCAAAATAGACATTAAACTAATTGTGCTTATTGTTCTATATTTCCAAAACTTAGATAAAATTTCAAACTTCATAATTAGATAAAAATGTTTAAATGTTATAGAAAAAAAAATTATTCTCGAAAATATTTTTAAAATTTAAGAAAAATTATTTTATGCATATTTTTAAATAAAATACATTTTGTATATATATGTACTTTGTTAAGAGAAAGTTTTCGCAAAGAGCAAAAGTTGGCAACAACAAGGTAGCTTTTATCGTGTGATTATGACGTCACGCGAATTTTTGAACTGGTTGGCTAGAATTACGTGGTTATCATTATCATGTGACTATGACGTCACATGAATTGAACACATTTGATGTGTATAAAGACAAACACAATGAAGCTCCTTTTGCAATCGCTTATTTCTAATGACTTGTCTGTTTTAATTAAATATGTATGCACATATTAGAATAAGTAGTCTCCCTCTAGTTTTTTCAATATTTAGACTACTACAGCGTGTTGCCCAATTCAATCGAAAAAATCAAAGGTATGATAGTAGGCAGCATTCGGGCACGTAATTTGCGACTCAATGTTCTATGGTGATTAGTCATCCCCATGCTGTCTTCTATTAGCCCTCTAAACTTGTCGGTCGAATTCGCAACACCCTGTATACATACAAAAAAAGAAATATTTACGGTTCTAAAAAGAAACATTCATTTTCATTCGACCTATAAATTTCTTTGCAAAATAGGATCTCTCATTTCTTGGCAATTAGAGAAAAGTGTTTTTTTTTTAATTTAGAAACATACGTGTTGAAAGATTAGCAAACTCAGATTAATTTATAATCCATCGAGGGAAAAAATCGCCTTAAATAAAGGTATTTGAGAAAAGTAATGATTTTTTTTTTATGTATAATCATATTTATCAGTGTAATCCGGGTTACACAGAAGTAACGAATACTAAACAAAACATCCAAGTACATTACGAATACTAGAGAAAAATATGAAAGGGTGAAATATATAGGTTTCATAATTAAATATATAAAAACATCTAGTGTGTGAATTCTAAACTTTCGTGAACAAAGATAATAAAAAGCCATACGGTTATTAGCCAACCAAAGAGTGTAGAAAAGAATTGATATATCTTATTTGAAATCATATATTTCATACATTCACTATCATTTATTCCTCTAGCTTGATATTTTGAATGCATAAAGTAACTTTTTATTTTTCCTTAGTACAATTTGAACTTTTCATATAATTTACTTGCGTTTGAGATTACATGAAAACTAAATAAATATTCTGGAAAGTAAATGCTTATATATAATATGATTGTGTCCACAATAATTTACAAGTATATATTTCAAAAAAAAAAAAAAAACGTGAGTTTCATTTTATTTAGCATTAAGGGATTAGAACCTTACAGATTTATTCGTAATTCCTCTTTAAAAGGATTAGACGTTGAACTTTTAACAGATTTATTCGCAATTACTTGTAGAAGAATATCTTAATAACTGACATTTACCTTACCTTACTGCGTGATTGAAACTTTTGCCTAAAACACGTTAGTTCTAAAAATAGTCAACATTGCTACGTAGATCAGGGTGTCTATGCGATCAATCTAAAAGAGCAAGACAATTCTTCAAGAGCGATGTAAAATTTATTGTAGAAAAACAATTCTTAAAAATGCAGGACACAACAGTAAAGTTTCCTAAATAAATCCCAGAAGGTCTTTACACCCTCTGCAACACTCAGACACAACTATGGTCAACTTGGCTCTATCATCAACATCTCGCCAAGTTTCCATCGAGAGAATCGCTATTATAATGTAAGAAACAGCGTTGCTTGCGAATATTATAATTTTAGCATAAAATAAATAAACAGAGCGTAATATTAACGTATTACACATCCAGATATAAATTAGTTACACTATTTTAAGCATTCATTACACAGATTCGTAATAATATTGCCCTTCATTTCAGCATGTGATTATATATTGTCTATCATATTTTTGCTGTTTTAAGGCGACATGGTACCATCTTAACGATTTTTTTTAATATTTGATATTTGGTTTCAATTGTATTTCATAAAGGTTAATATTTAATAATAATAACGTACAAAAATTTTTTAATTTGTTGCAAAATTTTGTAAAATTTAAATATTTTTAGCTTTTTTAAGCATTTTTTTAATTCTAAGGCTTTTTTAAATATGCCTCTTTTCTTTCAAAATTTTTTTTCAAGTACCTTATAATATACTATATAAAACTGTGCATGGTTTTTTTTTCTGCTGCTGCTCTTTAATTTTTTATTAATTTTTTTATAGTTAAACTTCCAAAAATTCCCCAAAAAACATTAATTTTGATTTTGAAATTTTTTATAGAAAGTACTAAACATGTTAGAGCTAATTCCATGCACAGTTTTACAAAACATACATTTCAAAACATGTATAAAAAATTTCAAACCCATACTTCAATGATCAAAAAAGCCTTGGGGTTTTGAATAACAGTATATGTACAAAAATTCAACATTGAGAAATACGAGTTTGAAGTTTTCATTCCATGAATAGCATGATATAATATTCATCGAATAGTCTGAAACTTTTATGAAATGTTAATTAGCTTATTTAAAACTACTTACCATAAAAAGTTGCACAAATGTAGAACAATTAAACAGTATACTACCATAATGAATATATGGAAAAAACGAATGAAAGATCAATATTTCATGAAACTTTATCTTAATACTTATAAAAAAAATAAATACACACACTTCAGAGCGAATTCCATGTTCAGAGCTATTGCACAGCATGAACAAAAATGTTTATGCCTTTATTTTTATTTCCATGATTTTAAAAGCCTTCGCATGTTAAATATTGTACACGAATAAAAGCAAAATCAATTAACAATTTATAGGTAAAATACATCAAAATCTAAGAACTGTATATGTGCGTTTGTTTAAATAAATATCTTAAAATATTTTATAATATTTTATAATAATAAAAGTGTTGAATCTCGCACATATGGGATATAATTATATCACCAAAAACAAATAAATAAAAATGGGAGAATTTTTCTATTTTTGCGAATTAGATTTTTAATTATCTGAGTTATCAAAATGAGATTTAGTATTTGTGTTTTGGGATAATCCGTTTTGAATATTTAATTTCATTCATAATAATATCATAAAAAGCACGCACACCTTTTAAATCTTGACCAAATCCATTTGATCTTCCAGTAAATAATTCACAAACTAGAATTTTTGCATGAATTGCACAATTCTTTCTTAAAATGATTTATTACTGCATGTATAATGTCAATCTCATTTATGCTTGATAGAAAATAATTAATTCATTTTTTATCAGGCACTTTTCTAGCAGATAATCTGAATTATAGGCGTGGTAGTTGCTGTTTAGCATCAAACATTGCTCCATTACTTAATGAAAAATGCAGGTAAAGCTTTGAAATTTTGCAGGCATATTTATACAGATTCGGGTTATCAAATACGCCAATAAAAAATTTTCAACAGTTTAATGATTTTTAAGGTACCATATCACCTTAATGTGTTAAAAGAATGAATTGGCACTTGATTAGAGAGTATGCTAAATTCTGAGTTCTGAACTTAAAATTGCATAAATAAACGAAGATTTGATATGTATTCAGAATTTTATAATTACTACTACTACAATTACAAAATGAATGCATTTTTATATTATACATATACAGTCGGACACCTCGATATAAAATACACTGATATTCAAAAATCATTTTCATGTTATGTTTCGTGAATGTCTGCTTTTTCTTCTTCTTTGTAATTCTAGGTTATTTGCCTCGTTTTTCTCCGTTGATAATTTGCTTTTGATAGGATTGTTCTCCATTTTATTGGTTTGTTTGCAATCTCAGTTCTTTCTTGTCTAAAACGAAAGTAAGCAAAAATCCGATCATTAATCTTTGGAGACTTTTCCTCCATCGATCTCTGGGAAAGCAAAGAGGAGCATCAGAAATTCGAAAGTCACACATACTTCTTAATGAATGGAAAATATACGGTTTTCGCATACTAGATGTTACACATGAATGTCACAGGAAAAGATATTGGACAGGGTAGTAAAAGTTACTTCTGAAGAACGCATTTGCATCGCTGATTTTTTCCGTATTAAAAACTTTTACCTTGTTAAATGTTTTATATTGAAGATTGAAAATTTTTCCTGAAACAGGGATAATTTATTTCGTGAAAAATGGTACATATTTAAGTCTTATGAATTATTTAGAAATAATTACTCAATCTAGGTTCCGCTCAAAGTTTTTTTTTTAAATATGAAGACAAAAGATGTAAAATCAATTTAAACGTTCCATTCCCTGTAGTTTCGAAAATAATTGATATACACAGTGCGACAAATAAGTTTTAAGACTCGTCCCATAGCGCAGCCTATAACGGCACCATGAGAGCAAATGTGCATCTGCCATAATCTCCATAGTCTGCTGACACACTGCCAACAAGTTGTGCGCATTTCGTTTAGTAGGTGAGAGAAGAAAAGCGTTCCTTGCATAAGTAAATCTTTTTCATGTTGATTTTTTAAGGTGGAGAAAAGAGCTGTAATTAAATTTAACGCAAAATTTGGTAAAAGTGCTTCGGAAACATACCAACTCATGAAATAAGTTTACGGTGACTGTTGTTTAAGTAGTCAAATGTTTTTGTGTGGTACAAACGTTATTTGGATGGAAAAGATAAGGTAGAAGAAGCCAGACCACGAGCCAAAAAAAAAACAAGGAAAATTCCATCCAAAATCAAAACAATGGTTATTACATTCTTCGATGCTAGGAGTATTATCCGCAAACAATTCGTTCCAACTGGACAAACAATTACAGGTCAGTACTACTTAGATTTTTAAAGCATTTGATGGCCAGAATTTATTGCATTCGTCCAGAACATCGGACTGAAAGAAATTTGTGTTTGTTACATGACAATGCACCCAGTCACACCTCCCTTGTTGTTCGTAGATTTTTGGCAAAAAATAATCTCTGTGTGTTGAACCATCCACCGTATTCACATGATTTAGTACCCTGAGGCTACTCCTTATTCCCAAAACTTAAGAGGAAAGTAAAAGTGTGTTATTTTGAGGACATTTCGACCTTACAAGCAGCTTCAACGCATGCTTTGCAGGTCATTCCACAAAGTGATTTACAACAGGCATTCTATTCCTTAATAAATCGCTGTAACAAGTGCATTAAAGCCGGAGGATCCTATTTTGAATAAAAAACCAAAACAGGAATTAATTTCTTGTTTCTATTTCTTTTTTCGAACACAGTTTTAAAACTTATTTGCAGCACTGTGTATATTGATAGCAGAGGAAGATATAATCTAATTCACAGTGATTCCCAAAGTGATCTATATCAACCCCAGGGATCTATGACGACCTTCTAGGAGTTCCACGTAAGAAAAAATAATTTAGAGGTTCATGAGTTGTAAATGGGGGCACGATAGTGGCTCTCATTAAACCAGATCGTGACTTTAATTTTAAAATTTAATTTTTTAATTTTAAATTTATTTTTCATTTGCACTGTTTGACATCCAAAATGCATCACAAAGAAGGAGAAGAAATAGCAAATTACATTTATTAAATATGACACATAGTACAAAGAGGATCCCATTTACACATTTGATATACTAATATTTATTTTTTGGATACATATTATATATCCGTATAACTAACTGCTGCAACTAATAAGTAGAAATATAAAGAAAATTATTATAACTATTGTGAATCGGTAAAGGAAGAAAATGGACATTTTTCCACAGAGAAGTGATCATCACGAATAAAAAATAACCAAACTGATTCATTCAAGCAATTGCTTAAGTTCCAAGAAAAGCGCTGTACCAGAAAAAAAAACCGAACTGAGAAATGGAAAAATCTGTTCGTTATCACAACTTATTTTAAGCATAAAAAATTGTTGGCAAACAAAAAAGTATTATCAATTCTTCTCGTTTCATTTAATCATCAGAACTTGGTCAACATGATTGATGACTCTTCACTTAAGTCTCGTACTACCCAGAAGAAAAATTCAAGATATTAAAATTAATGATAACCACCTCAATAAACTTATAGAAAAGGATTTCTATAGAATCGCTTATATTTATCGCAAAAAGAAAAAAAAAGCTCAATACATTAGGAGCGTGGACAAATATATTAAGATATATAAATGGTGACACATTTTCTAGTTTATTGGTTTTTTTTTCCTTTTTTCTTTAAAGATAACATAATACTGGCAGATATATTGATAACGTTCATATACACGGAATCTAAAAAATAAAACAGAGATAGTGATATAAGCAGTGATGTAACTGAGAATATTACCTAAAGATTTAGACATAAATCGAAACACCATTTTCAGAACTAGAGTAGGCTTACGTTTCTTAAGTTCAAACTAATGCCATCACATGGGCTTAGAAACTCTGGCGAAAAAGCTTGGTAACTATGTATAGATATGTGGTATTCGATATTGTGGAAAAATATCTAAAAAATACAATCGTTCTTACAGGAGAGAAATTGGCAAAAAAAAACACATACTTTTTTTTACTGAAGCTGTGATGATATTCAGTAAATAACTCAAATAAATAGTCATAGTTTGCATGCATGTACTTAGGCTTGAGACGTCCACTTTGACTCAAATTTCATAAGAAAATATAATTCAAGAGCTATTTGCATCTGTTTTTTTTTTCAAGTTTTAAGTACTAATAATTCTTCTATTTTTCTTGAAAAGGAATACAAGAAGAGTATAAATTTCCTTTAAAAGAGATTAAATCTTAAGAATTTTTCAGAATATCCCTTAATATATGTTTCGTATCTACAAGATGGTCGGAATATTGCAGAAGTATTTTATTATGGAAAATATTTTTAATTATAAGAATACCTTTTCTTTATATTAAAAGCTGCTTATTGTTAAACTGTTTACTCAAGCGGGTTTCTGTCTAAAAGATTAGAATGGCATTCTTCTTCCTTTCTTGAATTTCCCAGATCACTTATTCGCACTCATAAAAGAGTGCGAATAAGCGATGAAGATTCCCGAACCTACTAATTTCTACTATACATATTCTTTTCTCAGTACATCAATGGCTTTAAAATATTACTGAATGTGCTGTGACTGTGGTCGACTGGCTCACGGAAAATTATGAATTTAACAAGCAACCATAAAAGTAATTTATTAATTTAAATCTGTTTCAAGCACTTTAAAGCACTCTTAGAAGTTCTGGTTAACTTTAATATGTAATTTGTATACGTTTAAAGTTTATCTTGAATAGCGTATCTGAAACCGCATGCATATGTATACGTATACTTAAGCAAGAGAGAGAAGTTGCATTATTCAAGAACTGTTCCCTAGAATTTATAATTTTTAGCATTTATGTTTCATTCATGTCTTGAACAAAATTGTAAATTAAATCTGAATTAAAATATTGGGTCTGTCTCTCATAAAATAAATTTTCTGTTTTTAAAGATTAATTATTTGATAGATTGTTTACTTAATGATTTAATTTGTTGCACTTATACAAAGAAGGTACCTAAATAGTGCTGTATCAGTTATTTAAATTGTTTTTAAAAAATATATAAATATACATCTTCTCCAGATTACAAACCTTTTTCTAAAAAACTAAAAAACTTGGGGTGTTTTTACAATTTTTGGGGGGAGGGGAGGCCAAATTATTACTATGTCAAATGCAATATTTTGCAAATTAATGCAAAAATCAAAATTAGCTAATAGCCAATTTCAGCACAATGAGAAAGATGCAGTATTCTCAAATAAAATAAAAATTCAAACATATATGTCTATAATAAATTTTGAGAAAAAGTACTTTGAAAGTGGCCATTTTAACATTGTTGATATAGAGCAGTGGTCAAAAACCTTTAGAATTTTACGGACTATAAATCTTTAATTTCTATTCGGCAGACCACTAATATGCTTGCCCACGATAATTATATTGTCACCTATCATTACGTCCATATCACTGAAAATGAACTTTACGAAAAGCAAGAACAAACCCTCAACGCAAAGTAATATCAACAAAGTGAAGTGTTATGCTGCCAATTTTACCATTGTTGCCACCTGTCAACTGCAAAAGTAGTTAAAAAGTCGCTTAACTAAGAAGGAATTTCATTAAAGTTAGCAGTTAAAATTTAAAAATATATATATAATACATTATCCATTAAACGTTTTGTTATTCATCACTTTTGAAGCTGAGATTCATACAATTATAAATAATGTTCCAATTTTTCTGCAGGACCATCAAAATTTTTTC
The DNA here is from genome assembly GCA_019973975.1 of Trichonephila clavata. Classification (NCBI taxonomy): domain Eukaryota; kingdom Metazoa; phylum Arthropoda; class Arachnida; order Araneae; family Nephilidae; genus Trichonephila; species Trichonephila clavata. Next base: position 17,190 of record BMAO01027801.1, on the reverse strand, counting down.
ACGGACCTTCAGTTGATGACCACTGTGGTACAGACCATAAGTTCTTAAAGAGACTCCTACGAACCCCTGGGGCCCTTTTTACTAATGATCAATTTATGAATATTTTCCACACTCACAACAAAATTTAAATATTCTCCAGCTTGTATACAAGGCAGTTTAATATCTTAAATTCTTTGAATTTGTTTTCTAAGAAGAAAATTTATTATGTTTATGTTGTTTTATACAAAATTAGCAATAGCATGGAATTGTTTCCCAAATTTCAGCATACCTTTTAATCTTTTTTGACGCATCGGCATTTAACAAACTCTAGTAACACTTTATAAGGCCTAGTGATCTCTAATGTATCAGAAACAAATCAGGATGAAAAGTTCAGACATTCTTAAGACACTTTTCTATCATCACAGACAAGTTATTTTTTTTTCTTTTAACTCTGTCTCACACTCAAGCACCCTTAAGCAAAAGTAATTGTCAGAGTCTGTGGGTTTTATTTCCATTCAGAAGAACTCGCTGACGAAACAACTGACGAGAAACTTTGCTTCAACTAAAGCCATTCTTTAACATTTATTTTTTTCTGGGGACTTTTACTTCAGTAGCTCTGAACTTCGTAAATAACCATACGTAGTAAGTATTGAACAATGAATATTTAACCGATTGAAAGATTAATACTTTTGTTCTTTTTTTAATAAAAAGAAAATTGTGTGAGAGAAATATCACGTACATGAATATTTTGAGGAATAATTCATATACGAGTTTGATATAACGTTATTATTACTTATTTTACTACAAGTGTAATTATTAATTTATTCTTGTTCTTTCTCGTTTTTTTTTATTTTGACCCTTATTAAGTATCAAATTTTCTCTTTCTTGAACTTTAAACTATAGAATTATTTACCGTTATTTTGAAAAACATTAATTGTTGTATAAAAATGTCATAAATTTATGAATGTACACTTATTTTTAAAAAATCAGCAGTTTCTTACATAGATCTGCAATAAATTAATCACAACATGTAACTAGAGCAGACATAATAATATTTTTCAACTGACACAGATCACACTAATCGAAAATAAAAAGTTGAATGAAAATCTTATCCCCGGAGAAAAATAGGAAAAATGTTTTACACTCGAAAAAACCCGTACAACACCAGGCTAAATGGAAGGAAAAGAAACTTTTCTTACTAGGAAAAGAAATGGAAGAAATTTAAAAAAGGGGGAATTCTAATGACATAAATGTAGAAATTACATCGACACACACACCAAGAAGAGCTGACATCAAGAGGGGAAGGGAAATTTTCATCGGGAACAAGTTATACACTCTAAAAATCCCGTGCAACGCCGGTCTATGCAGCTTGTATAAACATAAGTTATATTTATGTTATTTATATGAAGATCACTTAAAATGTATTTATGTATATACACTGAAGAGCCAAAAAAAACTGGTACATCTTCCTAATATCGTGTAGGGCCCCCACGAGCACTCAGAAGTGCCGCAAATCGACATGGCATGAATTCGATTAATATCTGAAGTAGTGCTGGAGTAATCAACATCATGAATCCTGCAGGGCTGTCCATAAATCAGTAGAAGTAAGAGGGGTGGAGATCTCTCCTGAATAGCACGTTGCAAGGCATCCCAGATATTATCAATAATGTAATCCCAGATATTATAATAATATTATCAGATATTATAAATAATACCTGGGATTTTGGTGGTCAGCGGAAGTGTCTAAATTCAGAAGAGTTCTCCTGAAGCCACTCTACAGCAATTATGGACGTATGGATGTCGCATTGTCCTGCTGAAATTCCCCAAGTCCGTCGGAATGCACAATGGACATGAATGGGTGCAGGTGATCAGAAAGGATGCTTACGTACCTGTTACCTGTCAGAGTCGTATCTAGACGTATCAAGGGTCCCGTATTACACCAACTGCACACGCCCCATACCCTCACAGAGCCTCCACCAGCTTGAACAGTTCCCTGTTGACATGTAGGGTTCATTGATTCTTGAAGCTGTCTCCATACCCGCACACGTCCATCAGCTCGATTCATTTGGAAACGAGACTCGTCAGACCAGGTAACGTGTTCCCAGCCATCAACAGTCCAATATCGGTGTTGACGAGCCCAGGCGAGGCGTAAAGTTATGTGTCATGCAGTCAACAAGGATACACGAGTGGGCCTTCGGCTTCGAAAGCCCATATCGATGATGTTTCGTTGAATGGTTTGCACGGTGACACTTGTTGATGGCCTAGAATTAAAATCAGCAACAGTTTGCGGGAGGATTGCACGTCTGTCTAGCTTAATGATTCTCGTCAGTCGTCGTTGGTCTTGTTCTTGCATGATCTTTTTCCGGCCGCAGCAGTGTCGTAGATTTGATGTTTTATGGGCTTTCGATATTCATGGTACACTCGTGAAATGGTCGTACGTGAAAATCCAAATTTCATCGCTACCTCTGAGAGGCTATGTCCCATCTCTCGTGCGCCGACAATAACACCACGTTTCAAACTCACTTAAATCTTGATAACCTGCCATTGTAGCAGCAGTAACCTCTCTAACAATTGTGCCAGGCACTCGTTGTCTTATATAGGCTTTGCCGACCGCAGCGCCGTACTCTGATAAGTTCCATATCTCTTTATTTGCATACGCATGCCTGTACCAGTTTTCTTTGGCTCTTCAGTGTATATGTGTATTAATATTATTCTTCCTAATTGTACTTTGCTCGTTTGTCTCAGTGAATGTAAATTTTTAGTGTATTCTAAGACAGGGGTGGCCAACCTTTTTGGGAAGAGTGCCACCATTTGATACAAAAATAATTAAACGTGCCACTTTCAACTTTTCCAAACAAACAAATGTGGAAAAAGTGAAAAAATGTTATTTGTAAGCTTATTATAAGATTCTTAAGCAAACAGTAGATTTTTAATGCAAGTCTAAGTAGTTCTGAAATTTAAAGATAGTATAAATAATAAGAGGTAATAAATAAGAGGAAAGTACAAACTTAGGTTTTATTGTTAATAAACTTTTTACATGTTCAATCAATTAGATTAGGTATAAAATAAAAATGAGCAACTTGAAGAATTTAAGTCAAAATAATTATTAAAGTATTTGCTTAGTGTGGCTTTTGAGTTATTACTTTCTTAACAAGTCATCTATATTAGGATATGCTCTTACAGATGCCAACAAAATTAGGCTCTTATAAGTGCACATCAGGTAGTTCTGTGAGTGATATTCATTTTATTATATACAAAGTAGAAAATATTTTGATCCAAATTTTGATGTATTTTGTCTGAGTGTACTGCAATAAAATTGTAAAAAAAATGGTTATATTTATTATACTTTCAAAAAATTTTTTAATTCTTCAGTAAGTCTTCGCGTGCCACTGCTACAACTCCACCGTTCCACTCTGCGGCACGCGTGCCGTGGGTTGGCCACCCCTTCTAAGAGAATAATACATACAAATAACAACTAAATATATTTGTCCGATGTACAAAACAAATTTTATTTAGTATTTGCAAACGAAATCATATGTTTCAGTTTCATATATATCAGCTTTATTCATTCTAAAATAGAACATTAGAAGAATACAAATCTATTCCAGATATTATTTTTTCCAAAATAAATGCAATCAATTTGGTAATGCATTTTAAGTATTTGTTCGAAATTGCAATCTTTCAAGTTAAAGTCGAGTTAAGAACGTTATCTAAGAGGAGATGCTTTGTCAATATTTTAGAAGGATAAAATCGGAGTAAATTACACGAATGAATTAATCATTAGGCTTGAAAACTTCTTAGGATGGAAAAGTATTTTGCATACAAAACGTGACATAAAAGTTGTTGGAATACTTTTACTTTAAGTTTTTATCAGCGTTTAAGCTCCAAAGTGTTGTATAACTTTTTCGGAAGTCAACCTCACTCTCCATTAGCGACAGCGTGATTCCCTTTTGAATTGTGATCAATACGCGTATAACTAGGGCAAAGAAAACGTGCTAAGTTTACTATTTTAACGGTTTTAAAAATCAACTGACAGCAATCCGCTAGAAGCAGCTTTTTTATTAAAAATTAGTAAAAAATCTTTTTTTTACTCAAAAAGGAAGATTAATTCTCTAGCAAGTTAAGACAATGATATCAAAATTATGCATTGATCAAACAAAAATTACAAAAATTGTCTTCGTTGATTTTGCAAGATGATGTATAGTTTTGAACATAAGACAATGGGTTTTTTCTTCACAAAAATTTACCCAAAATGCAAAACTTGTACATAAGCCGAATAGAAAAAAGAAATCCTGAATTTCTCAAATGCATTGCTATGGGGTTGAAAACTTGCCAGGGTGACGAGCCCTAAACGCACTCTTCTACTAATCCTCTTGGGGGAAAATACTTCTTTAACTGTTGCTTGAGTTTAATACCGCCTTCCATAGAGAGAACTCGATTTTACGCTAATTTAAGTGCTATTTAAACTCTAGCAAAGTGAGTGTTAAAGCTAGTAGTTATGCTACTATTGAAGTGAGATTAACGAAGTGACTATTGGAATCCTGGTGTTCTTGAACAGATGCTTTAGAGCCAGGAACATTCAATTGACCCTGGCGAGATCTGATAAGTTCTGTTACATCGGATCACACTCAGTTAAGTGCATAATTATTTGTCTTAGGAATTTAGGGTAGTCATTTAAGTTGACTGCTCCCTTGGTTTATAACATTGCTTGAAAAAAAATTGACTGAGCAAAATAAAATTTGTCATTTTTATAACAATTTCTGTTAAATTGGTGTCCCAAAATAAAACGGATGGAATATTTTCCAATTACATTGCTGATGACTAAGATGCCACTGACTTTAATTTTATTTCCGTTAATCTTATTTGAAGTTACCACATTTTTTCCATTGATTTGCTATCATGTACACTATCTATGCTATTAAGTCTTACTTTCTGCACCATTTATTTTATTTTCTAAATAAACGGGAAGAGAAATTCGCGTACGGCGTATGATCGTCGGCCTATGTTTCATACCCTAGAGGAGAAACAAGCCATTTGATGAACACAATCCAATGACTGAACGTAATTTCAAGAACTATTTGGAAACTCAGATTTAAGCTTTGAAGGATTTATGTGATTTTTATTTTTCCTTTTAGAATACCATTCAGAATACTTAAAAATTTAAAAGATTAAAATTGCTTGTGCATGGCTAAGACATTTTACTTCAACTGTTTTTTCCCCGTGCTCATGGGATCCGTATGTAATCTAAAACCTCTCACTTTTATTTTGAAAAATGTTCCAAGAACTATCGGCTTATATATGAAAATATACGGTACCTCAATAAGAATTGGAAAATTTATTTATTTATATCGTTAAGAAGAATGCAAAAAAATATCTATTTCCTAATTAAGCTATTTGATTGAAAATAATTTCGATAAAATGATAATAAGACAGATTAATTTGATAATTTGTCTTAAAATATTGAAATGTGCATGTTACTGAACTTAAATACGATTCCATAACTTAGTTTTTAGTGAAAGAACATCGCCACTAAAGATTTATTAATTTATAGCATAAAAAATGTTTATCTTATAATATCTTAATTAAAAAACTTCCTTTGTATTTATTTATGCTTTTGTATTTACTTATAATAAAATAATGAATAAAATATTTGTTTGTTACTTCTCTAATGCCGCACGATTATTTTCTACAATAGCAATTTGAATTCTCTCTTATTAAAATTAAAGTTCATTAGTTACACACTTTATCTTTTACAGATATGTGTTTTATATTCATTGAAAACTAAATTATTAAAATTTTCATAAATATTTTAGAATTAAAATAGACCATTAATATGAAATATGGAGGCGAAGGTATCAATTTACATTTCATAAAAAAGTTGCAGTTGATGCACACATATAATCAAGCAAATAATTCAATTAATTGTCCCAATTTTAAAAAAAATACTTTTCCTACATGTCTTTATCTAAAAAAGGTTCTGGGTTGTAGTTGAATTACTGTTTCTCGACGTGAAGAGTTCTTCAATCGGAAGAGAAATGCATGTTCTTCAGGATCTTCATTAGTGTACCAAATAGAGTAATCCAATGGGAAATGTCAGGATTTTCGAATGAGACTGAAGAATGAATGTTTCATCCAATAGTTATCACTCGTTTCTTGTGTTAGTAGAGTAACTTCTTCTGGGTTGAGATAGTTGCTCTAACGCTGATAGTAATTTTTTTTCTCTAGAATTTGCAGCAAAATATCTAATTCTTGATTATGTAACGCATTTTGTTCAATAAAACAGACAAAATATTTTAATCAATGAAACTTCCATTTTATTTCACGTATTTATACTGTCCATTATCCACCCGTGTCCCAGGGTATTTAATGACATTGTAATACTATACGAATTTTTAGGTCATTTTTATCTGAGTCCTTTGGATTGTATTGAGCAATTTTCTTATAGCCTTAACCTCTTAATTTAAAAAAGACAGAAATTGTAAATTTCAAAAACAGAAGTTTTATCCTCCACCCTCGGAGACGAGATACTCAAATCCCATTTTTAGCGGATATCTACTCAATAAAATTAAAATGCTTGCATAACTCCAAATCTGTATGTGTAATGTTTCAAAAACAACGGATTTTTTTTATCTATAACGCCCACTTAGCTCTCCACAATTTCCCTTAGAGAAACCGATTACCTTAAAATCTGTTCTCAGAGGATATATACACAATAAGAGAAATGTGATTCACTATTTCCAAGTAGATGGATGTAACATCTACGTGATAATAAATAATGTAACATCTACTTGATACTCTAACATAAATATTTGTCTATAACACCCCCTCATCCTTCCCCCAGGGGTCGTTTCCACAAAATTAGTTGGTGGATCCCTATTCAACAGAAGATTTAAGTTTACCAAATTTGAATCTGTAAATCTGTTGTTTGAAAAACAAGAAATTTTTATATATAACGCCCACGTAACGCACCCGTAGGTCATCTTGGGAGCTGATTTCTACAAATGACAATCTTAGCGATCTCTACTAAACAGAAGAAACATGGTTGCCGAATTTCAACTCTCTTGGTTCAAAACAAAACTTACAGTTCAAAAACGAAAAAGTTTATCTATACTACCTTCGTGACCCCCTGAAAACACTCTTGGAAGTCGATTCCCGCAAAGCCCGTTCTTAATGGATATATACATTGTAATAACCCTCCCTGTCTACCTTGTGACCTAGCTAAAGGTGAGGGAGGAAGAGAAGGATGATTCGACATGATAATTTCAAATAATTTATTCAATGTTTAGATCAACTCAAAAACAATTCAAAGAATCACAATAAATAGGATGTTCCAATCAGTCAACAGAGGGAGGGGACGAGAGTCGTGTTTTAGGAGAATACTTCTAATAAATTAACCACTTTATAATAATCAAACTATTACTTCAATATGGCTTTACACGGTATATATGCAAGTAATTGCCACTTAACCTCTTTAATACCTTAAATACTAAACGTAATATGAAGGTAACTAATACCTGAACTGTGTTAGCAGTCTTCTTATCAATTAAGGCTTAATCCTTAAATTTCTTTATCAATGTCTCCGTCCTGTCTTTAATCTCTCACACGGACTGTCTAACCTTTTACGGTATTCTCCTCCTTGTATCTCACTTGTCACCTTTAGTTATCTAACTTTCTAACCCTCTAACCTTCTAACTATCTCTGTAACCTTCTACTATCTATCCTTCTTCATTTTCTAACTTTCTAGTAAGCGAACTCGAACTATATATAATATGCTTAATTTGCGTATCACGCCTTCTTCTTAGAAGATTGATAATTTTTAATAGCCCCAAAGATTTCTCAAGAGGGTCAGTGAAAGGACGCGTATAGATCCGTCACAACATAACTAAAGAAATGTACTTCCCGAATTTCAAACCTGTTAATATTATGGTTCAATTAAGGAAATTTTTACCCGTTCTTAGTGGATGTCTACTCAACAGTAGAAACATGTATGCCAAATTTCAGGTTTGTAACTCTAATTGTTGAAAAACAGAAATTTTTTATCTGTAACGTCTCCTAACCCTTCGCTATCACTTTTGGGAGTCGATTTCTGCAAAACCCTTTCTTAGCAGATCTCTATTCAACAAAAGAAACATGCTTTCCAAATTTCGAATCTGTTGGTTTAATAGTTTCGGAGATCTCGTGGTGAGTAAGTCACTCTTCTCTGCTATAGATATAGACATAGACAGAGAGACAGACAAGACAAGACAAGACAGACAGACAGATTTTGAAATTTTTGAATATAGAATTTTTATGTGGTTTGAGAGCATTTGTAAAACTAGAAAAATCTTGATATGGCAAAGAGTTTGTTCTTGCCTTTCAAATAAAAGCATTAAATCAAAAATGAAATTCGTATCAAAGAATCTTAACACCTAGAACTCTATTTTCCCCGCAAGTATACAATGAATAAGTATTCACTGTATTCTTGGAAATAGTTTGCGAAATATTACCAAGAATACAGTGAATACTTATTTTTGGAAATATTTTATTCAAACTTTCACCTCTAAGAAATCTGTAAGAATAAATCTTTTTCTAAAACATCTTTTTCCCCCACAAGAAAAAAAAGTTCCTCCGGCATTCTTAAGATTCTAAGAAAGAATATCTCTCTTTTTATTGATGTCTCTTTTAGAGCAGATTTATGTAGTCTCCAGAAAAATGCTTTTAAAAATATTGATAGTATTCCTGACTGTCTCATATGGGCTTCCACCAACTGTTACTACATTGTAGCTGAGGTAACATCAAACTTGATGTAAAATTCAGACTCAGAAAACTTGAAGAAACAAGAAAAACCACTTGTTGGAAGAAGTTTTATTTTCAATACTATTTTTGTAAATAGTTTTTATGAATACTCTCTCTTGCGTTATTGTTGCTGTTGTTGTCGTGTCCTTTGCGAAGGGAAGGAATGAAAGTTGCCAGAGCCTGAGATAGGTTGGACTTCTACACGATAGATGGCGATACCGCCTATCTCCGCCTCCACAATTTAGACATGGAACTGGAGAAGAGGGAAATATTCTCCACTCCCTGCACCCATGGTTTCTGCTGCCACCACCCACAAGACATTCGGATGCACTGATTTAACGAGCACGTACTCCGTATTCGGAGGGTATTTGGTGACATCAGGTATCTCAAACCCAGGCCTCCCGGTTAGGAGTCCGATGCTCTAAATTGAAATTTATATCAAATTATGTGAAATTAAGAAAATAAAAATAATAATAATGAAGTTAAAACGACAGCAATAATAACGAAATTCAAAATCATTCACAAAAAAGGGATATGCATGTCAAATATAGTTACACGGCATTCCTCTCATCTCACCAATTACATAAGAAAGCTTTATTGAATACTTTCTATGGCACTTGAGAACTTAGTGGAATAGTTAGTAACAACCACGTGAACTATACCCTGAAATAAGAGCCATTGCTACATTTTTTGTAAATGTTTGTTTGTGTGTAATCTTAATAAAAGACTTTCATTTGTCTAAATCAGTGATATTCAACCGGTGACCCACCGGGCATTTCTGAGTGACCCGGTCATGATCCTTTGCACGAGGAGATTCAGTTATTTTTTGCAAATAACATATTTTCCCTTTTTGTATAGTGAATTTTAGTTTTCTTATATTTTGCTCTTATAAGATCCGTATTTATTACTTTTATCATCCATTAAAATCTAAAATGATCTTTGGTTTTGAAAAGAATTATTTGTTTTAATAAAATCAAAGAATATTTAAATAAATTTACTGCAGAAGAAAGTGATCTAATCTTAAAAAAATAATACTTTCAGTTTGGAATTCAGCAAAATCTTTGCTACCATCCCGAACTTGATCAATTTATGTTTGAAATAAAAATAAATGAAGCTTTCTCAAAAGAAGCCCAGTTTAGCAAAACGCACGCAGCTTTGTTTTTTATGACAATAGAATGCAAACCAGGGACTTGGGATCATTTATTAAATGAAATCGAAATTTTCCCATAAAACACATAAAACCTATTGTTTGTGAGTTCAGTTTGATAGAGTTTAATATAATTTTAAAATAGAATCCAAAAATGAGAGAATTTTAATGTTTTGATCAGTTTTCACATTTTTAATGATTTTTGTCTTATAGCGCCTCTCCCCCTTCCCCATTAATCCTCATGTTGCCCCCCGCGTGAAACAGTTGTCAAAAGCTTGTGGGCCGGCGGGAAAAAAGGTTGAGTTCCCCTGGTCCAAACGAAACAGCCTTCTTCAAACTTCGTTTACGAAGATTCAGGACTTCCAGTTCAACAAAATATACAGATATTATAAGTCTAAACAGTAAATGACAATTTCTGTCTTTAAATGTATGTACATTAATATTTCATTCTTCCATGAAAGTTCCTGTAAAACATTATACGTTTATTATATTTTCCCCTCTATATACAGATATCACAAAAATAAAAATAATTAATAAGTCAAGGAAATTATGCCCAGTAAATGCATTGTTTGAAAAAGAGAGTAATGTGTGAATGTTTGTTTTTAGATAAGCTACATTTTAATGAATTATGAGCTATTAAAAAATTGCTAATGTTGAAAATAGAAAATACATGCTACATTACATACAATAATGAAAACAAAAGGATTGAATAGACTTGATACTGATTAAAGCACAATTTAAAATTCTTTCGAATTATATGTATTTTTATACAAAAATTACCTGACAGCTTTTTTAAGTGTTTCATGATGTTCTTTGTCTATAAATTGCTTTTGAAGCTTTTGATATCCGGCATTAAGCTTTCGAATGTATTGAAAATCCTTCTTACGGTCCTCGCATTTTAGTTTCAAAAGAAGAGAACTGTAACGAATCATATCTTTTACGCTCCCTTAATCCCCCTCGGAGTCTATTTCCACAAAACCAATTTTTACCCGATCTCTATTCAAAAAAAGAAACATGCTTGCCAAATTTCAAGGATGTAGGTTAAATAGTTTTAAAACATGAGTTTTTTTTTAAATCTTAAACCATCCGTACCTTCCCTCTCGGGAGTCGATATATATTTCCCTTTAAACCGTTCTATAAGTGAACCTGTATTCAACAAAAGATACATTGGTGTCAAATTTTGAAGTTTGTCGGTCTGATAGTTCCAGAAATTTCTTGATGAGGGAGCAAATGAGAGAGTGAGTCGCATTCTTTTAAAACTTAATGAAAATTAAATGAGTATTCTTTACACAAAATGAATGCAAATTTTTATAGAATCAGTTTATTGTTTATTACTCATGTATATAAGATACTATAATAAGATTTTTTTCAAAAATTATATATTACAGTAAGTGTTCTAAGCTTTGAATACAAAAACATTATATATTTCTCCTTATTATTTAAAATACACTTTTATTCAAAAACAATTTAATATTAGTTTTGTATTAAGGTATGTGTCTACCCAAAATTCGCCATTTTGGTAAAAAAATTTCCAATTTTTTTTTTAATGTTTTTATTTTATAGCTCATACATTTAAGATTCCCAAAACACTCTATTTTGTTTCTGCAATATTTAGAAGCAAAGTTATAGCATAATTAGTAAACCGGAAATAGAGTTTACAAAACTGGAGAAGTAGATCGCTATAAAAAATATTTTTAAGACATTGAACTGAAATTTTCAGAACATGTTCTATTTAGTTCTGTCTGCGATATGAATCAAAATCTAATCTCTGTGTATATATTTATGTACTTGATTGCTTTTTTATAAAAAAAAAATCATTATTTTTTTTAAATCGAGTTTTTGCATAAAATTGGCATATTTAAAAAATTTTAAAAGTATAACAAATCTTTTAATTCCTAATACATATAAAGATGTTATTTTTTTACTGTATAAACATTATTTGAATACATTTATTAGAATTTTGTGTAAATGATCGTAACTGCAATTTTTCATCAAATTTCACTAAAAACGACAATTTTTATTGTTCATAAAACTCTCCAGAAAACAGCAAAAGGTTAAAAAAAAAGTCCGAATTATAGTTAAGCAGGAAGCTTAAGTGATCTTGACCTATAAATAAGATGAGTTTAAAAAATGTACAATTAGTAGAAAATGTTTTATACTGTAATAAAATCTTTAAATGCATTTTCTGAGAAACTATGTTTTTCAATATTTTGCTTCACGGTAAAGTTCACTACAGGATTTATTTTTAAGATATTGAATTGAAATGTTCAGAAAATTTTTCATTTAGTTTTATCTCCAGTATAAACTATGTTCTAATCTCTGTATATTATAAATTTATCTAATATATCTAGATCTAATCTCTGTATATTATTGTACTTTTTGTGAGAAAATAAGATTAGTTTTTTGTAAAAAATCGAATTCTTGCATAAAAAATGACATATTTAAAAACTTTCAAAAGCATTACAAAGCGTAGCGCTCTAAGCACAGATAATGATATTTTTTATATACTGTATAAATATTATTCGAATATATTAATTAGAATTTTCAATACAAGGCTTGCCGTAACTGCAATTTTTCTCTAAAATTTCACTCAAAATTCCCAATATATCCAAAATTATTTTTAATTTTGTGGAAATTGTACTTGAATTCATAGTTTTTTGCCCTATTTCAAATAAAAAAAGTGCTTATTTCATTGAAAATTTATATATTTAAAAAAAAAGGGCTCCGCGAACGTAGTCACATACCTTAATAAAATCCTTTCTACTTTAGAATGTTCGGTTAATTGTTTAAAGCTGTTTCGCAAACAATTTGTTATATAAGAAAAGCCCGCTTGATCTATTTTATTGCTTTGTTTACGTTTCCAGTTGTTTCCCAAAGAAATAAAACACGGAGGAAGTAAACAAATCTCGTTGATCATTAATCTTTGGAGACCCTTCCCTTTCGATTTCTGGACACGTAATAAGGAGTGTTAGGAATTCGAATCGCGCCAACCGCTTAATGAATAGAAAACTTACATTATCAGCATATCAACGAGCCATCCCTCAAAAGGATGTAGAGCTTGGTTGCAATGTTAATGCTAAAGAATACGAAACTCACTAATATTTACATCATTGCATTCAGTTATAAAACAAACTTTATTTTGTTGAATATTTCATGCTTTAATAAACAACTTATTTTTTAAAAAAATTGTGATATAATTAATTTTAACGAAATAGTTAGACAAATATACGATCTTAATTACAATTTATATTTCTTTTAAAATAGGAATTCAAAGGATGAAAAGGAGAATTCAAACTTTTAAAGGAACGTATAATTTAGTTTAGAACTAATACGTATTAGAGTAGTTGAAAAATTTAATGTTATTAAAAGAAATCTGAAGAAAATGTTGTTTTGAAATGTATTTTTTTTCCCCATTTTCCTACGATTTGTGTATTATTTTCTGAATATGTCATCGGAACGTAATTGTTATACCAAATTTTTTATATGTAGGAATTATAAGGGGTTGATACACGTTACATTTGTCGTGGTTCAAAGACCTCACGTTCGCGAGGTGTGGAAACTAGGAGAATGAGATGCCAGATCAGGTACTCATCACTTGACAGTGCTTTAAAATTACGAGTTCCGTTTCCAAACCTGCAGTGTTGCTTCACAGTACGTGATGCTAGATAAAAATAAATTTAATCCAATCCTATATATAAAGAGAGTGACAGAATAAATTTATGCTTCATTCAATTCCTACGATTACAGCTCACTTTCTCCCTATATATATATACTTATTTATTTATATATCTTGTTCAAATTTTCAGTCGTTAATAAAATAATTTCTATTCATCCAATAAAGTTCAAATAAATTTTTTAAACTTTTAGTGGAGGACACTTGATGTTAATACAGTTTTTCAAATATTAATTCATTAGTAACTGGTTAATTAATTAAATTAATTACCGGTTTTGGACGCCAACTTAGATTCGTCTCCATTGTTGTAACAATGTAACTGTTAAAACAATGACAAAATTTTACGTCGAAAACCCGTTTTTCAGCCAAACTGGCCAAACCGGGTGTGCATTGTTACAGCAATGCAGACAAAACATGCTATTTTTTCAATTCCTACTATTTCAGTTCAATCTCGCCCTATACATATATATATATATATATATATCTTTATATATAAAATATACGTGTCACACAGTGTTTGTCCGCGATGGACTCCGAAACTACTCAACCGATCATAATATAATTTTGCACACTGTGTGTCATTTCGTCCAACTTAAAACATGGGATGGTTTTTATTTCAATTAATCCCGCCATAATTTTTTTACTGCCGGAAATGTGAAGAATCCAGAAAAAACGTTGCCAGATTCCCGTAAGGGAATAATCGCAAAATGTGGCATTGCTCATGTGTCTGTGGAAGCAGATATTGCAAACCAAACTGCACGGAAATTAAGTACCTGGCGTATTTCAGGGTGTGGAATCCGATTTTCGAGTCAGGTTCCAAAAATAACCGTAACTTTGCCGGATAAAGCCGGCCGACCGTATTTTAGACACACCATAACAGGGGCTTACATTAAAAGCCTTGAATCGTGAAAACTTGGACCCTGGCGTATTTCAAAATGGATAATCCGGATCTGATATATCCAGTCTGAGATATAATTGTAACTTTGCCGGATAATTCAGGGCGACCATTTATTACGCAAACCGTGGCAAGAGCTTACCCTTAATGTCTTGGTGCGGGAAAAGTGCGTTTCTGTTGTAATTCAAGATGGCGAACGAGAGTTTGAAATCGAATTTTAGAAATTCCTGTAACTTTGCCAGACAATGCCGGACGGCCCTAATGCCCCTTCCAGGGACTGAACTTGCTGGCTCAGGGGAACAAAAGTAATTTCCAGTTGTATCTATGGGCGGGAAACGATAATTTGAAATTATATTTCAGAAACTCCACTAAACTTGCCGGATATTGTCTGAATTAGGAGAAAAGGCAAATGATTCGAGTCCCGCATCCGGATTTTCGTTATCTCTAGAGACTGAACTTGCTCGCACTCGAGCATCAAAAGTCAGCTCCGTGTGCATTTCGGAGTGTGAAATGAGAAACTGAAATTTAATTTTAGGAGTTTCGATAACATTGCCAGATAATGCCAGTCGACCGTATTTTAGACACACTGTAGCAGGGACTTGCCTTAAAAGCCTTGGATCGTGAAAACTTTGTCCCTGGTGTATTTCAAAACGAATAATCCGAATCTGATTTTCAATCTGAGAAATAACAGTAACTTTGCCGGATAATTCAGGATGACCGTCTTTTACGCAAACCAGGGCAGGAGCTTACCCTTAAAGTTTTGGCACGGGAAAAGTGTATTCCTGGTGTAATTTGAGATGGTTTAAGCGAGTCTGAAATCGAAATGTAGAAATTCCTGTATTTTTGCCGGATAATGCCGGGGGATCGGAATATTCTCGGACAACAGTACCAGCCTATCTTGCCGACGTAAAGTGAGTGAGTGAATATTAACGTCGCACTTTTCAGCTACACGAGGCTTTTGGCGACTGATGCGTAATTTTGAACCATGGTCAAGTGACGCGGACGACACCTGAGCTGCACCCTCTCTCTTAACTACCACACCTCACCAACGGAGGACGTTTGAGCTCTCGACAGATTTAACGTGAATCGCTCCCCTACACGTGGGTTTTCAGTCGTGCTGGGCTCGAACTCAAGACACGCTAGCCATGATCCGATGCCTTGACCACTGGCTACCGTGACCACTTGCCGTCTAGATACTCAAAAAGTGGATCTTGATTGTATTTCGGAACTGCCGATCCGAATATTCTCAATCCAATTCAATATAATCTCATATCTACGTCAAATAATGCCAGACGAAAGTATTTTGCACGAACTGTGGAAAAGGCTTGCTTTAAAATTCTTGAGGAGAGAAATGCTTTCCTGGTGTTTTTCTGGATGGGAAACAATAATAATGTGAAATCGGATTTTAGAAACTCCCGTAACTTTGCCGGATAATGCCGACCGACCGTAATGTCCCCCTTCAGAGACTGAACTTACAGGAGCAAGGGCGTCGAAAGTGGGCACCGAGTACTTCTCGGGGTGGGAACGAGAATCTGGATACGGATTTCAAAAGCTTCCGTAAATTTTCTGGATATTGCTGGAATGAGGTCAAATGGCTTTTGTTGAGTTCCTCCGGATTTTCATTCCCTGTAGCAACTAAACTTTCAGGTGCAGTCGTGCGAAAATATGATTGCAATAGGAAATTGCATCTTCGGGCATTGTTGTCACTGTTTTAGATGGTGAAAAACTGCACATTCCGCATCAGCTGCCATTGGACATTCATAAAATACAAGATGCAATGTGTACCATTGAAAAAAAGAGTGGATTGGCTACAGTATTGCAAATGAATTCAGTCATGATCAGGGATAAGTGTACCATGAACCATAAACATTCACTCAAAGCATTACATAGAGCTTTGCAAGATTTAAATGGCAACGAGAGAATATTCGGTGTTGCTGTTGTATTACTGTCTGGTGATTTCCGACAGGCATTAACAGCCATTACACGCTCTACTTTTGCTCACGAGATTAACGCCTGTTTAAAACAATCGTTTTGATGGCGAAACGTGGAAACACTTCGACTGACCATAAACACGCGAGTACATTTGCAAGATGATCAATCTGAGCAAATATTTCCTAACCAACTACTGAATATCGGAAACGGTGAAGTAGAACTTCATCCCAATACATAATGCATGAAATAACCACGATTCTGTAATGTTCTTTAGACAAAAAGGAACTGATTGAGAGTCTTTCCGGATATACATATAATTATCTTGATAATTATTGCCTCTGTTCCTGTTACTTAATCAGAAAAAATGTTATATTGATGAAATAAAACTTTCAGACACAGGGTTGCCAGTTGATCTAAAGTTTTTAAACCAATCGATATTGTTGAAAAAAAAACCGTAAATTTTAAAACCGAGTTTTTGAATTCTCTAGATATATCAGGAATTGTCACCACATAATCTTCGGTTGGTTCCCTGGTTATTATCTGCGTAACTAAATTCCCCTAGATAATGCAACGGTGCACGTTTGATGATCAAAAAAATTATACCGGGAACTTCTTGAAGCAAACATTTTGACTGTAAAGTTTGAAAAGAAAATCGGTTCTGCTACTACGGAATTTGTTGCCTCGTATTCCACTGATACCGTCAGAATCTCTAATACATTTAAAAGGCTTTAATTCCGATTCGCTTCGCGATGACCATAAATGAATCTTAAACCGAACAATATTCATTTG
>BMAO01027800.1:0-54327 GCA_019973975.1 Trichonephila clavata | reverse complement strand
GACGGCAAACCACCATCCGTATACATTCTCAGTATTAGAATGTATTGGAACATTATCAGTTACATTCGTATTTTCTTATATTCTTCTCAATCACTTTCACTCAATTTTATAGATTCATTGGAACCTTAATAAGAACAAGACGGCAAACCACCATCCGATACATTCTCAGTATTAGAATGTATTGGAACATTATCAGTTACATTCGTATTTTCTTATATTCTTCTCAATCACTTTCACTCAATTTTATAGATTCATTGGAACCTTAATAAGAACAAGACGGCAAACCACCATCCGATACATTCTCAGTATTAGAATGTATTGGAACATTATCAGTTACATTCGTATTTTCTTATATTCTTCTCAATCACTTTCACTCAATTTTATAGATTCATTGGAACCTTAATAAGAACAAGACGGCAAACCACCATCCGATACATTCTCAGTATTAGAATGTATTGGAACATTATCAGTTACATTCGTATTTTCTTATATTCTTCTCAATCACTTTCACTCAATTTTATAGATTCATTGGAACCTTAAATAAGAACAAGACGGCAAACCACCATCCGATACATTCTCAGTATTAGAATGTATTGGAACATTATCAGTTACATTCGTATTTTCTTATATTCTTCTCAATCACTTTCACTCAATTTTATAGATTCATTGGAACCTTAATAAGAACAAGACGGCAAACCACCATCCGATACATTCTCAGTATTAGAATGTATTGGAACATTATCAGTTACATTCGTATTTTCTTATATTCTTCTCAATCACTTTCACTCAATTTTATAGATTCATTGGAACCTTAATAAGAACAAGACGGCAAACCACCATCCGATACATTCTCAGTATTAGAATGTATTGGAACATTATCAGTTACATTCGTATTTTCTTATATTCTTCTCAATCACTTTCACTCAATTTTATAGATTCATTGGAACCTTAATAAGAACAAGACGGCAAACCACCATCCGATACATTCTCAGTATTAGAATGTATTGGAACATTATCAGTTACATTCGTATTTTCTTATATTCTTCTCAATCACTTTCACTCAATTTTATAGATTCATTGGAACCTTAATAAGAACAAGACGGCAAACCACCATCCGATACATTCTCAGTATTAGAATGTATTGGAACATTATCAGTTACATTCGTATTTTCTTATATTCTTCTCAATCACTTTCACTCAATTTTATAGATTCATTGGAACCTTAATAAGAACAAGACGGCAAACCACCATCCGATACATTCTCAGTATTAGAATGTATTGGAACATTATCAGTTACATTCGTATTTTCTTATATTCTTCTCAATCACTTTCACTCAATTTTATAGATTCATTGGAACCTTAATAAGAACAAGACGGCAAACCACCATCCGATACATTCTCAGTATTAGAATGTATTGGAACATTATCAGTTACATTCGTATTTTCTTATATTCTTCTCAATCACTTTCACTCAATTTTATAGATTCATTGGAACCTTAATAAGAACAAGACGGCAAACCACCATCCGATACATTCTCAGTATTAGAATGTATTGGAACATTATCAGTTACATTCGTATTTTCTTATATTCTTCTCAATCACTTTCACTCAATTTTATAGATTCATTGGAACCTTAATAAGAACAAGACGGCAAACCACCATCCGATACATTCTCTAAAAACTATTGCAAGAAATAAACAATTTTATCATGATGAACCTTTTCTACGAGGCATCATTACAGGGTGTCTGCTCCACACAATCTCCAAGGATCGAATGATTTTTTAACAGATGAGCGAATTGTAAAGAACAAAAAAACTTAGATACAACGATTTCAGTTTAAGTTACTTATTTCCGCAAAAAAAAATTGCATTTAACACAGGAAAGTGAAACAGGTGGTTAACCTCCATTTATATTTACAGAATTATACAAAAACGCTTGATTCTATTATCCAATTGAATTGAATTGAATAAGATTGATCACAGAAAACAAAAACTGTGTAAAAATGCATTTGAAGCAGCGGAGAAATAAAAAACAAAACACTAAATAAATATAAAATCTTCTGTCATAAATGTTAGTGATCAATAGAAATGCTTAAGTCAATGCCATTAAATATTCCAAAATCCTAGACTACGATTTCCATTGCAAATGTATATCCTAAAGTATTTAATAAAAAGTGGTAAAATTTAAACAGATAATTCGGTCAAGTGGGCAGTGTGCGCCAAAACCCCCAGCGTTCAGCTTCCATTTTAGTTTGGTACTAATTTATCGACCTACTGAAATGATGAAAGGCTGAGTGGACCTCTCCCATCTCGAGATGTGATCCTTATACCTGTAGCGTGGAAGCCCGATACATTACCGCGGAGCTTCAAAAAATTCAGAAGAAAAGGACAAGAGTTCTTCACTAAGCAGCTGTCATTTATACTTCCAGCGTTCTTCAAAAACACTTAATTAAATTTTTGGGAAAATAATTACCAAGGCATACGAAATGCGTTGGAAATTTATGTATTTCTTTAGTTATTAAAAAAAGTGGTAAAATTTATTTTTTTGGCTTAAAAACTACTGCTATTAAGTTATTTTCTTGTTTAAATATCGATTATCAACATCAAATCTAGGTCTTTTTTAGATGTATATTTTTTTTATATAAACCGTTTCGAAAAAAAATTTCAATAAGCGACCATCGAATAGAAAATTTTCTAAAATATTTCTGGAATTTTACCAAACGCTTATAAAAATTAGATTTTTGGTATATTGAGTAAAATTATATTGCAAGTGAGGGTTACATTTACGTAGCCTTTATAAAGCTACACAAGAGATATTGGACACAGACCTGAACCATGGTCTAGTGACGAAATTGACCCCTGAGCTGGCACCCTCCTCTCCTAGCTTCCACACCAAATCAATGTAAAGGTCATTTGAGCCTCGACTTCTGTAACGTACATCGGCCTTCGCTGTGCATCGGATCTTCAGCAGTACTATGAAGAAAGTAATGACACGCCAAACAGAAGTCACTGACCTTGTCCAATAGACACCAGCGAGAAAAATAAGAAATAAACGAAATAAATAAGTTGGATATATCAGAACTCTTGATCACGTTGCTCATATAAATTTCCTGTTTTGGTAAGAAATGCTATATATTTTTTAAAAAAAGTATCGGTAAAATCTTGCAGTTTCAACATTTTTCTACAGTTCTTGTCTCCTTATGTTAATTCATTCCACAATTTTAAACTGCTCTCAATCTGCAAATTTTTTCCAGACAAGCGTGTTTCAGTCTCAAAGATAGATCTAATATGTATTAAATCAACCCATAAGAATATAAAAATAGCATGCTTGATAGCAGAACCGCAATTGTTTTTGTTTGAGGAGAGAAATTTTATTCATTTGTTTTACCATTCAAAGATCTCAATGTGTACAATTCGCACCTACTCTCTTTTGAACATGACCGATGCATTCATATTTTTGACACTATCTTTACCATAGGTATATTTGACACTGATAAAGCCCTTAGAATCCCCATCATCATAATATTTTACATATTTAAAACCTCGCTTCACAATAGAACGTTGGAAAATTCTAGTTGCACCAACAGCTTCCATTTTTAACGCAGAACCTTAAAAATTGCTATGGCATACGTGATCTGCAGCAAAAGTTTCCGATTTAATGCTTTTAGGCATTTTAGAAATCTTTCTGCAGATGGGACAATATGACGACATTATTTCAATGTCCACTACTTTACCAGTGTCAACTGACAAAGCTGCGACACACTCATTCATGGAAGTGTAACCCCTACGCTGCCATGTTCAGTCAACTAAAACACCACATTCAACTATTTTTTTAGAAGGATGTAGCACTAACAGTTCAGAAGCTGCTTTTTGCATCGATAGTTCACTAACTTCAGAAATCACAGACATGAATTTGTTCCCAAGATTAGTGTACGCAGTTTTACTGATCCTGGGAAAATTTAACGTACCACATAATTTAAACCCAGAAGAAAAACATTTACCAATTTGTCTCATACCATAAACAAATCTTGTATTTACATCAGGACAGTTTAAAGTTTTCTTTAAACTAGAAAACCCTGAGTAAAAGTTGCAATGTTTACACCTTATAACAAAATTTGAACACAAACCATATCTTGAACCCTCAGAAAGCAATAAGCCTTCTTCGAAACATCTTAGGCAATAAAGTTGTAAAAATACATTTAAGAGAAGACATCATTATCTATAATTCTTTTTCCAGTAAGCGTTTTATGCTCATACTCTGACATTTCTTCATCAAGAACAGCAGGCATTTTGATCTTTTATGAACTGGCGTTGGTGGATGTTGAGCTACAATTTTTGGAATCTTTATTAGTAATCCATTACCACGAAATTGTCGTTTTCTCTTCACGCTAATTCTGCGTTTTAAGTTTCCCATTTTAAATGAAAAAATTTAAAATTTTCAGCAGTAAAAAAGGATTTAACAGAACCTTTTAAGTGCTGCGCAATCGTAAGCAAATGTAAACAAACAATAACACATTCTCTTTTCCTGCCAGATTCTGGATAAAAATATTAGTAAAAACCTGTTGCCAATTATATTTTTAAGATTCTGAAATCTGAAATTTATATTTTATAGTGTATAAATTTTCTACTATTGCATATTTAAGCAATACTTTGTAAAATAAAAATGTAAACATACATTTTTTTCAACTTCCGGAATGTAGACTTGTACTTCCGGTTTCAAAAAGTAACTACCGAGTAAAATTCAAATCCCCATAACTTAAGTTCTAAATTAGATAGAAACAAAATTTAAACACCATTTTAAAGAAAAAAGTTCAAATTTTAAAATAAAAGTCAAAATTTCATATATATATATATATAATCGAAAATTTCTGAGAAAATGACGTTTTGAAGGTGTACGGATACCTTAAAGAAAACGATCGAAAAATGTAGCTTTGGTTTGAAAAATTTCGACCTGATTTTTCTCTACAGTATTTTCCCATACACAGACCAAAACATTTATGAAAATGATACTCTATAAGCATTGTAAAAGCGGATTTAATTGTATTGATTATACTGCCTGTACATTATTAAAATGCGTGTAAAGGTGAAAATGTTATAACCATTACTTGTTAATCAGCCTGGCCTAATACTCCACAGAAACGCTGAGCTGTATACGTCACACAAAAAAATTGAGAAATTAAATGAATTAAAATATGAGCTTCTTTGGCACCCAGCTCATCCACCGGAGATTTCACCAACTGACACGCATTTTTGGTTTTTTCCCAAACATATAGAACAGTTTCTGCGGGCTAAGCAATATAAAAATGAAGATATAATCTGAGAAAGTCCATATATATATATATATAGTCGGCTCTCGACAATTTAAACCTTCGATAATACGAACCTCTCGATAATTCGAAGTATATGCTCAGTCCCTAGAAAATTCTTGATATTTCGAACTAAAACAATACGTTATGGTTCACTTAATATTTGGAAGTAAAATCTGTGACTGAGACCAGACTATAACACGCTATGTAATTCGAACTTATCTTATAAAACTCTTGACAATTCGAATACTCTCTGTCATCTACAGTCCTGTAATAAACAGGTTGGAGTTAACAAGTTTTGCATTGTGATGTCTCTGCGTGTTTCCCCTGTAACGTAGCCTCTTTGATGATCATCTGTCTGCTTCCCTTTCTTAGTATCTTCTGATTCCTCAGGCGAAAAGATACCTTTATTGTGTTCATTTCTTTAAGTGGACAATAAACCAACCAGTTGTCAGCCGTTTATATCTTTCGTTTAACACGTGGCCTTGCTACCCATGTGTTCAGAAAGGATGGTCCGCTATTGTCAAGGGAGATGCGTTGGATTGCGTTTGAATGCATTTTTTTAATGCAGGAATTTTAACATGTGTAAAATATTTATACTGTATAATATGTATTTTTTAAAAATACTTTAAAATAATTTAATACGGATGTACAATTGTGGTTTTATTACATAGTTTCAAATTTAAATGTGTTAGGAAAAAATTTCTCTTCGTGTATTTGGGGAATTTTTTCTACCCTCTTGATAATTCGAACTCTTGATCATTCGAAGTTCTTCATTGGTCCCTCCAACTTCGAATAATCGAGAGTCAACTGTATATGGACTTTCTCAGAATATCTTTATTTTTATATTGCTTAACTCGCGCACAATCTATACGTTTTTAAGATCAGACTACATTTGATACAAAAGCATTTAGATAATAAACTCCCGTAGAGAAAACTATTTTGAAGCAGATAGAACACATTTTAATTAAATAAGCAATTTTTGAATAAAATATATGTAGTTTTATATATTCACTTAAAAATTCGGCATTTAATACACATGAACCTAATACTTAAAAGCCAGTATAAAATTTGAGCATAACAATCCAAAAATTGCAAATATTGAAGGGGAATGACTTCTATACAAAATAACTGGACAGCTCCAGTGAACATTGTTGCTAGATCTGATTGAGTTCTTGCATAAAGTCTTGTTGCAAGGGTGGTCTGAGAACTACACCAAATACCACAAAAATGTTATGATTTCAATACCTAGATTGCTAGCAACCATTGTTTTATAAGACTAAGCTACAAGAAATGAAATTATTTTCAGCTGCATAAGTTATACTACTTCTTTCGATTCCCTTGCTGAGTATGAGCACCTTTGAGTAATATAATTTTAATTAAATGATTTTTTTTTCTTTTACCGCTCTTCGAAGTGCTTATGCATACAGTACTGCAGTTTTTGTAATTCACATAATTCTATAAAAAGGCAATTTTTTTGACTGTGTGTAATGGCTTTGGTGCCTGCATTCATTTAATTCTTTTCATCCATCCAAATGGAAAATGATTAATACTGAGTTACTCTCTTTCATATTTACCCCTGGTGTTTCAAAGTCTATAGTAAAAACACTTAGGCGAATGCAGCAAAAAGGAACATTTGAAAGAATACAAAAACTATTCATTTACATACTTCATAAGTGATCTACTTGGGGAATTTGGTGACACGGGGTATGCATCTCAATATCATAGTTCAGTTCCTGCTACACTCTACTTATTATGGCACTATGAACATAACTGACAGCATGTGTTGTCCAAAACCTTAATATTTCATATTATATCAAGTTTTCAAACTGCTTTTCTACATAATTTAGGAGAATTGCATGAAAGGCTAACAAGTTATAAGGGATTTACATCCCTTCTTCCCTCTGACCTGTCTAGATGGGTGAGAAGAACTACATGATTAGACGACACATGATGAACTTCAATTATTTATTTATCTCTATATTCAACTCAAACTCAAATTAATACTCTAAATAAGATAATTTTGATCAGTCAGAGCACAAAGGTGAGACAAGATGGCGTGGGGATAATATATCATACAAATCTAACCTTACGATAACTTACACAAAGCTTGATTAATTTAGTTCCAAGCTAATAATTTAACTCTCTAACCTCTACTTGAAATACAATCATAGTACCTACACTCTTGTGGTCTTCTTATTCTTGCATTTTTGTTAATACGGCTCCAGTAAATGAACTATAAGTGCTTCTTTAAGATTAAGATTAGAACTTCTTGCTCCATACACTGTTTAAGTATACGTTTTACTGCTGATTTACTTAGTTTCTCATCTATTCACTTCACATCCAAGTTATCCTCACTTCACTAGCCTTCAATTCTTACTTCACTAACCTTCAATTCTCACTTCACTAACCTTCCAAACTCGCGAATACAGAGAATATATATATATTAAACTTAATTTGCATAATCACACTTTCTGTCCTCGGAGAAAGTTGGTTGAAAAAAATGATGGTCCAAAAGGAATCGCTAAGGGGTTAGTAGAAGGAATCGTATAGATCCGTCACAAAGTGTTGCCAAAAACATTCACAGTACCATGTTGAGTAGAGTGTAGCCGGAACCGGAATACCGCATTGATGTCTGACGCGTATAACGAAAGCTTCCGCATAGACTACCTGTAAGATATGTAAATAATACTGATGCTGATCTTGTATTCTTTGAAATGTTATTTTTGCTATATACGTCTTGGTTTTTTTTTACTATAGAGTTTCGAAACACAGGAGAGAATCACCAATAAACCACCAATACTTTGCAATCGTTTTTACCTCATTCTAATATTTACTCCTTTCTTTTAGATCCATTTTAATGTATAAGGTTAACTTTACACCATGCACCCACCAAAAAAAAACTACCCGTCTAAAACTTCACTAGACTGAAATTTATTATGGTGAAAGTGTAGAAAAAATATAAAACTTGTCAAAATTAATAATTAAATGAATAATGAGTCCGTATTCTTTGTTTCGCGGAGTTGGGAAATGCCTTGTTTAATAAGAATTTTTGTTACATAAACCAGGTCAATGGATGCGAACTTGAGAGAATTCGCTCAACAGAGCTCTTCTTCCCACCTACCACCAACACACACAAAATATTCTCTATTTCAGGAATTATTCTTCGGGAGTTTCGAAAAGATAAGTTTCGCTAAGTTTGTTTTACCAGTACACACAAGCATTTTTATTTTTAGAAGTTTTGCCTTTCTTTTAATAAAAAGAGAGCTCCAAAACTGGAGTAACTTGTAGATTAACTAAAGACTTTTTAAACTAACTTTTCTCTTCAGAACGTGTGGAGTATTTTTCTAAGTTTCAAAGTAATTGTGTGATTTAATTACTTTAAAACAAAATTTTAGATAACGAGTTATTAAGTTTACAAGGTATTGTATTCTCGTAAAGTGAGATTGCATTGTCTCATTATCAAAATGACGACCGACTCAATTCAAAAGTTATGTTCGAGACAGCTGAAAAAGGTAGTTGTTAAATTTGAAACATACTTTGAAAGTTTTGAGGCATCTTTGCTGGAAAGTTAATTGCATTGCTTTATTTCCGAAATGAGGGAAGGTTTTCTAATTGCTTAAGATGTTCGTGTAAAATAATCAAGGAACAACAGATAAATACTTTTAAAGTTTATTACTGTGTATATTTTGTATGTGACAGAGAGAATAAGTTCTACGTTGTTTGAATATTAATATTTTAATTTCGTGTTTTTTTTCACTGAAAATTTAATAGTCGTAAATTTTGTTTGCAGTTTAGTTTTTAATTGATAAATTTCAAGTTTAGTAACTAATTTTTAAATAATTAATAGGAATACAATTGTTTTTATTAAAAGCAAAATCAACTAATATAAGAAAAATATAGTAAAGTGTGATTTTTTTCGTATTACTGTTTAAATTTTACCGTTTTATTCGATGAAAATTATTTGTCCAGAAAATGTAATCAGATTACTTAACTGTAGACCATAGTGGGAAAAAAAATTCTTGCTGTTAATAAAAAACATTCATTTTTTTTTAATTCTCCAATCTCTTTAAGTATAACTGATGAAAAAAATATAACTAATTAATTACCAATTAAAGTTATTACCAATTAAAGTGCCAATTAAAGCCAACGCGGGATAGTTTTTTGAAATTGTTTAATATTGCTTGACAAAAATAATACTTTAATTTAATCTTTATATATAGTTATTAGTACAGTGAACGGGAATTTAAACTACATATTATTATTCTCAAAAACAGTACTCGTACTATTTGCCATTCACAAGTTGTGACAGGTTCTATCCGCGGGTCTTCTTCTAATCCTCGGGGGAAAACTATTCTTTAACTGTGGTTTCACTTTAAAACCGCTTTCCTAAGAGATGACTTTATTTTATGCTGATATAAATGCTATTTAAACCCTGGCATTGGGTGTATTTGGTTAATTGTGAAATCGCGAAAAGTTAATCGTTGAAAGTCAACTGTACACAGTGAGTTGTCCGAACTGAAGATATATTTCAACTGTAATATCCATTCAGAGCAGTAGAAGAAAAATAGATATTGATTTAAACCAAGCCGCTGCAGTTCAGGAAGGCGTTGTCAAGTGAACTGCAGGTAGGCCCAGATATAAGTTATTTTCAATAATCTTATGTTAGATTAAGAATAAATTGCTCATAAAGTGTTAGGTCTAAGATAAAAGTAATTATTTTTAAAACAATGTCTGCTCCTTAAACGAACCCTCTTACATCTGCATTCTTATGGGTTGCGACAAAGTTTCCAATTACTTTATCAATTTATATTAGAAAACAAAAAAAATTATAAAATTAAGTAAATACTGCTTCTGTGATTCAAAACACCTCAGTTTTTTCTACCAATAAATAATATTAATCTGTTAATAATTATATATAAACTAGATATATATAATATATATATATATATATATTATAAAAAATGATATAAAATAATAATACAAAATTAGGTTACTACACAATTCTCTTGTAGTAACCTACATCAATCTATTTTTAGAAATATTATCTTAAATTTTATAAAAACAAACAATGATTTAGTTACTGATAATGACTTAAAACAAGACAATTATAACAATTTTAGATATAATTCCTTAAATTACAACAATCCAAGTAAATTCATTTTTAATATATATATATATAGTTTCTCTTTATCTTAATTTTTTTTCTACTGCTGCTTTTAGATCAGTAATAATGAGTCTAATAAATAATACGTAACTCACAAACAACAATGTTTATTGGATTTCATCAAAATAAAGATAGATATGTTTATCATTTTTTAGAAATTAAAAGATAAATTACAACTTTTTCGAAGATTTTTAAAATACTATAAATAAAGTTCATTTCAACGTTAAGGAATAATTATCTGCAGCACTTTTTTTTTCATTTTCATTTTACGGAAGTAAGAAAAAATCTTTTTAAATTACAATATATTTTTTTAATTACAACACAATGAAAATTACTATTTTGTACTTTTTAGTCAGTCAGACACACATCTCGCCAAACGGATAGGTTTGAAGACTTTTCTTTTTTTTTCCAAACAATTAAAAATTCCACATATTAATAGTTGTAGTTTATTTTAATACACATTGCTGGAAATTTTACCAAAAATTAAAGGATACGGCTATAATTGGCAATATTACATCTGCGGTGGTAGCAAGATTTGGCATTTCATCACCTGTGTTGGCATGATGCAACATTATTTTAACAAGGATATTTGCTTGCTTTGTATCTTCTAAAAGGCAAACATAGACAATACTATAGAAAATTTAAAAGTCATTTCGTAAGACATTGTGTTTGTTGCGAGAAAAATAAGCAAGTCATGTGTAAGAACAGTTATTGCTCTGTATGGAAATGTTCGAGACATAATTTCTCAGAAAGCTTGAAAGTGATTGAGTTTATTACAGGAAGTGATATATTTTTTTAAATTACATCACATGCAAAAAAATCTCTTAAGGTACTTTGTTTTAGAATATACTATTTATCTTTTACGTTAAAAGTTTACCAAATTTTTCAGCTAATAATAGATTTAGTTAAAGTGTCCTTGTTTTACAAACATAAACCTCAATGAATGATATATTCATGAATATTATCAGTATAAAAAGGTTGTTCCATATTTATTAAATAACATAAAGCAGCAAACCCAATTACAGAAACACAAACACGCGCAGATAAAGGTAATGAACATAAGCATTTCATTTTTAACCCTCTGTTAGGTACGCCAATCTCTCAAATGCATAATAAAAATAGTTTCAGTGCTGCATACAAACGGTGGGTTGGAACAAGCCCCTCCTTCCCCTCCTTCTTCTATCTACCTTTCGTCATTCGCCATAATATTCATTGTCAAGGACGAAGGCGATTTCTTCATAGGGAGTCAGGTGTCATTGAATCTGATATTCGCAGCGCGCTCAACAACATCAGTTCTTATAATTTTGTACTACTTCACTAATTTTGATTCCTCCCCCCCCCTTGTAAAATAGGGCAGTCTTAAGTTTTATACAAAAATAATTCGAAACAAGTATTTTATGAGTCCTGTTTGATAGCCTGCGGTCACTCGCGCCTGTTTTTGCTACCGTCGTGACTCGCGGGGAGTAGAGAACACCCCAAACTTTTAACTCGTGTATTAAATGATGAAAAAAAATTAAGTCAATTATAATACATATTTATAAAGTACAAGATGTTTTTTGTATTATGCAAATAAAATTATTAAATTCATTCCACACAAATAAGACTAATATTAATTTAAACTAACCTACAAAGTTTTCATTTTTAAACACATATATAATTTTATATTTTTTTCATAAACCACAAGTAAAACGTATATACCATTAATAAACTTACTTTGTAATTAATGTTAAGGATAGTAGAAAGTAGAAAACAAATATTTTAATCATTTTCCAAACATTCAGAGCAGACTGTATTCATATGCTTTAAGCACATATTTGTTTTACATTGAAGGCAAACACAATTGGTTTTTACATCTTTCACCTGTGAACAAGCAGTGCAGAGCCCCTTTTTTGGTGAATTAATGCTCTTTTTACTATCTTCTAAGTCAGTAAAGCTTCTTTTGAGTTTTTTGTCAATTATTTGTTTCCGTAAATTTATTTGTTGTTTCTTGCTCACAAGTTTCTTCCAATTCTTGTGTCGTTCCCATGGGATGAACAGATTGTTCAATCTGGTGCTCTTCTTCCGCTGAAACTGCAGTCTTCGAAATCACTTAGTTCATCCTCAGAATCTGTCGATACAGTATCAAATAGATGACCGAGTCGCTGTTGTTCCCTTTCCCCAGGAATTTTTGCCATAATTTCTGAAAACTGTTGTAAAAAATTTAAGAAAAAATAATATTTTACAATTATTTTTAAGTTTTATATTATTTTTATGCTACAATTATTAAAATTTTAAATAAAGTATGCATGCATATTAATATATTTGAAAAGAAAATATGAACGGAAAGAGTGAAACACTTACCCTATTTTGGATGCTTTGAGTACGAAAATATAGCTCAATCACTCGCGGGAGCTCTCAGCACCCCAGATAAACTTTTGAAGGTCATTACGTTTCAATCGACCGAGCGAAAGAGATTGCATCAGGCCTGAAGGTCCAATGACTCAAAATGTGCAGCTACAGAAAAATCGTTGTTCTGCGCAATATTTTTGAAATTCTAGGAAGCTTTCCTTGTTGCTGGGGTGTACAGAGCACCCCACGCGAGTGATCACGGGATAGTTTTTCTCCCCTACTAGGAGTTGAGATACACCTGAGGGATGCCACGCGCCTAGCCAATGGCTGTACTTGGTTCAATCCTCAATGTAGCAGGGATATACTCCCAAAATATCTATATGGGAATTAAAATCACTCTGATCTTCACACACATATCTAGGAGAACTAGGTAACCAAATTTTGAAAGAGCACCTGCGAAGATGGTCTGAGTGTAACATTCACATGACTTGTTTATTTTGACTCGATTGAAGAAATACCTGTAATATAACGCTCTATTCAAGAAAAAAGAAAAAGAGAAACATCATCAAGAACTTGGAAAAGAAGGTACTATTCCCTCGTGTTAGACCCTTGAACATTGTAAGGTGATTTGAGAAGACAAGTACCAAGACATCTTAAAACGTAAAAATAGATGACACGGTGATAAGTAACTATTATCTTTTTGATGTTTTTTCGTATAAATATCTGAATTCCTGATTATTTTTTAAATATTATTTTACGTCAGACATATTTTTGGCAAAAGATTAAATAATCTCCAAGCGTAAGTATGAGGGGATGCATTTGAAATATGCCGCATGCCTATGGATGGAACATTTTGAAGAGCTCTTAGTGGAGGGCTTAAGTCTAGATACCTCAGTCCATACGAAATTTTTGAAAACCATATGATTTTAAATACTTAAAACTGTAATTGATCAGAATAAGTAGCAGATGTAATACGGCATTTCTTATTGTGAAATGTGCCAACGTTTTAGTTTCTGAGGAACTAAAGATGTGGTTAAAAGGATATTTCCCGGTGGGCAGGTTAGCTATTGGGTTGATGCATAATTATCTGGCATTTTTTCAACATATTTTATTTAACAAAATCAGTAAAAATATTTAACAAAAACATGTTTAAATGATTATTCGGGAGCGTAGTCACCGTCTACTTCAATAACTACTTCCCATTTGCTTGGTGGACGGTCGATTTCACGAGCGAAGAAGACACAATTCTTAGAGGCGATCCACGCTTTGACATATGCCATCAAGTCATCCGATCGTCGATCCCGAGCCTGATCGTTGAAATCCGATGGCCGATCTCTTCCTGGCTTATTCTCCAAGCTGGTATCACCTGATTTGAAACGGGCAAATCCCTCCCTACACTGACTTTCGCTGATTGTTCATTTTCCAAAAAGTTCGTTGAGATGGCAAAATGACTGTGCTGCTTTCCATCCTTTCTCGAAGTGGTAGGGCATAATATGGCGTATATGACTTTGTTTTTCGACACGTTTTTTTCTAAAACAATAGAAAAGATTATTTTTATACAAAAATAATAAACAAAACGCTACTTTTCACTGATTAAAAACGGACTGATATAAACGCCGGATAATTATGCATCAACCCAATAAAACAATTAATTTCCAAACAATTTTTCTCTCTTGGAGGTTTTAAGGTCATCATAAGTTAAATGCAATATCACGAAATTTTTTTAATGCAGAAGTATTTTATATGTATATATATATCTATTGATTACCTCACATAGAACGTTTTATATATTTGCTTACTTACTAATCTGCAATAATGTTTTAGATTATTTCTGATCTACCTACCTGCGTGTTCTAATACCCCACAAGTTACATTTGTATTTGTACCATTTAGCAAATTTTCTTTTGGGTATAAAACGTTTTCTTCAATTATTAATAACAGAATTCAATAGTTTATTCGGTTTTGAGAAAGCCAAATCCACTAGATTATATACACATACATATATGTGTATATTATTTGGAAACGAAATCAAGAGTAAAAAACTTTCTAACTGTATAAATGTATCGATAATTTTTGGCTTTGTATTACCGCAGTATTGCAAGAAATACTAATTCTAAAATTATATTTCAGTTCTAAGATTAATTTATGTACATAATTCAGCATTATATATTTCGCAAAAAAAAAAAAAAAACGTTAGCGTCCAAAAATAAAACAAAAAATTCACAATTATCATAAAAATATTTTGGAAAAAATGTTTTTTATTTCATCACGCGCAAAATACATTTCTTCACATTACGCTTTTTTACGTCAGGTATTCCTAAAACGAGATAAAAAAAAGTCGTCTTTCCACATCACTTAGGTACCTTTAACCAAGAAAATTAAAAAAAAAGACACTGCTTCATAAAATAAAAAAAGTTTCTGAAACCTTTTTCATGTTGAAACATTAGACCATAAAAGATGAAGAAAAAAAGCTCTAACTTTTGTTCTCTTTTTTTCTACTATTTTGAACTTTTTTTCTTACACTACTTTTACCCGCCAGACATAATCAAATGTACTAAGTTGGACAAAAAAATAGATGTCTGGTACATGTACCAAGTCTGAAAAGCTCTAAGTAAATATCGAAAACAGTTGGGTCATTTTTTCTTTTATTACTCTTATTTTGCAGCTGCTTTACTTGGAACTGCAGCTTTGAGTGGAAGACTTCTTATGCTTTTTAAACCGCGTCCGCAATTCATTATTTCAATACTTTACAGACGTTAAAAAAAGCATGGAGTATAGAAATTTGTACTTTAATCTAATCATGCATATAGTGAATTTTAATTTATTCCAACTGTTCATGAATGGTATTGTATATCTTAAATGATTCATAGTCATTTGGGTATTTAAGATAAAGGTACTTCTTTGGCGATAGGAAATGCATTGAAAATAAATATTTCGAGAAGTATTTTTCTCATTGTTTGACACATAAATTATGGTCTCCGTCCTTTTTTAATGTTGCCTTACTTAAAAGATTTGAAAACAATTTTGGGATTTACTAGTAATCGACGAATCACACGCTTTGAACAATAAAAAAAATTAATCATTTAATTTTAAAACAAACTATTTCACCCCGTCCCTTGAACAATAAAACTGTTCTTCAAAATTCAAACAATTCGATTGTCCTTGTAAACATTCCCCGAAAAATTATACTTTTTCCTAATTCTAAAATTATATTTCAGTTCTAAGATTAATTTATGTACATAATTCAGCATTATATATTTCGCAAAAAAAAAAAAAACGTTAGCGTCCAAAAATAAAACAAAAAATTCACAATTATCATAAAAATATTTTGGAAAAAATGTTTTTTATTTCATCACGCGCAAAATACATTTCTTCACATAACGCTTTTTTACGTCAGGTATTCCTAAAACGAGATAAAAAAAAGTCGTCTTTCCACATCACTTAGGTACCTTTAACCAAGAAAATTAAAAAAAAAGACACTGCTTCATAAAATAAAAAAAGTTTCTGAAACCTTTTTCATGTTGAAACATTAGACCATAAAAGATGAAGAAAAAAAGCTCTAACTTTTGTTCTCTTTTTTTTCTACTATTTTGAACTTTTTTTCTTACACTACTTTTACCCGCCAGACATAATCAAATGTACTAAGTTGGACAAAAAAAATAGATGTCTGGTACATGTACCAAGTCTCAAAAAGCTCTAAGTAAATACCGAAAACAGTTGGGTCAGTTTTTTCTTTTATTACTCTTATTTTGCAGCTGCTTTACTTGGAACTGCCAGCTTTGAGTTGAAGACTTTCTTATGCCTTTTTAAAACCGCGTCCGCAATTCATTAATTTCAATACTTTACAGACGTTAAAAGAAGCACGGAGTATAGAAATTTGTACTTTAATCTTTTTGCTTTTTAATCATGCATACAGGTGAATTTTATTTCATTCCAACTGTTCATTGAATGGTATTGTATATCTTAAATGATTCATAGGTCATTTGGGTATTTAAGATAAAGGTACTTCTTTTGGCGATAGGAAATGCATTGAAAATAAATATTTCGAGAAGTATTTTTCTCATTGTTTGACACATAAATTATGGTCTCTCGTCCGTTTTTTAATGTTGCCTTACTTAAAAGATTTGAAAACAATTTTGGGATTTACTAGTAATCGGGCGAATCACACGCTTTGAACAATAAAAAAAATTAATCATTTAATTTTAAAACAAACTATTTCACCCCGTCCCTTGAACAATAAAACTGTTCTTCAAAATTCAAACAATTCGATTGTCCTTGTAAACATTCCCGAAAAATTATACTTTTTCATAAAATGTCACTTTTTTAAAGCTTTTTCAACTAACCAACTTGAATTAAAAGTATACGTTTTATTTCTGTTAGGGTGTACAAATGAAAGTTATTCGAAGCTTCGCATGCGAACAATTTTCAATATATTTTCATGAAACAAACGCAATATTAAAGGAGTTTGTACCACATATACACGTGTGCAAATAGATTAGTGACAACTACATTCATAAGAACGAGACATTCATTTAAAAATGGCTGGTATGGATGCAACTGCTTCCAAAATGGATCAGCAACCTGTAATAAAGCTTTTAACTCTGGAAAGTTTGTGACGGGTCTACACGGGTTTATACTAATTTCTTCTCTTTCCCTTTCAATCAAAATATTTATTTCAACCAACCTTCATCGAGAACCAAACGTGATTTATGTAAATAAGGAATATTATATAAATTCGGTTTTCGTGAGTTGAAGAGAGCGATGTGAGAAGTCAAGTTAAGTAAAGTAAAGTGAAGAGGTCGACACATAGTTGTTGACAAGTTAAGCGAGGTTGATACGTTTGATGCGTGCAATTAAAGTAACAAATATTCTTTAGACATTTTTCGCGTGGAAGTCATTAAGATTAATTGAAAATTAGTTTTACACATAAAATAGTCGCTATTCTACTGTTATTTGTTAACAGTAACCATTACAGTTACTAAAAGAAAAATAGTTTTTCCGCAATTCCTACCAGCACCACATCGATAGCAAAATCGATATTCGGAATTGCTTGATCGATATAACTGCTTGCTAATTTTTTAATACATTGTTCTTAAATAATTGTATTTGTCAGTGTAACGAGGAATGACCGGGCAACTCAGAAAGGTCCGATTAGCCACATGTGGCCCACGGGTCGCAGGTTGAATATCGCTGGTCTAATGGGTCAACGACGATGGCATAATGATTGCAGTTCTGAACTGGTCCCATGATCAAACGACATCGTTCCTCGCGTACGGAGTTCATAACCTTCCTAAGCAATGGAGATGCCTGCCTAAACACCATGGGTAATTTCTTTTTAAAACTTTGTTTGCATTAGTGTTTGAACTTATTCTAGAATTGGATCCTGTGGCGTTGAAACTCAATTGTTTCTGTGAAAGTTTTCAAGCTTAATCATTAATGGTTAGAATTCCGGATTTATTTCAATCCTATGGATTGTTCACCCTATTAAGATATTGGTCTAAATGAAAGTTGGTGAGTTTTACTATAATATCGTCTAATCACTTATCATCAAAAACTAAAACTCTCTGTGGTTTGCTTCAATTTTTGATTCTTTGATTACACTCATTCTTGTAGATGCACAGGTTTGTAACGCCATTGGCATCAGCACATACTTTCCAGCTGCAGTTTTCATTTGAGACCACAATAAAGGACTGGTTCAATTGATCACAACTGGACTGGTACGAGCGCGATCCGATAAGTACTTAGCCTACAAATGAATAAACAAAAATTTTGGAAAAAATTCAATTTCTTTTTCAATATAATCTCCTTTTAGTTCGATACACTTGACCAGGCGGTGCCCCAACTTTTTTAATCCGTCTGAAAAAAACGTTTTCTCGAGATCTACAAAGTAGGCCTCCGTAGCGGCAATTACTACCTTATTCGAGTGAAATTTCTTCCCCTGCGAGTGACTTTTTTCAAGTTAGAGAAACAAAAAGAAAGTCGCATGGGGCCGAATCTGGAGAATATGGTGGATGGGGCAGCATTTTTTTTGTAGCCTAATTTGATCAATTTAGCCGTGGCGAGTGCGGAGGTGTGAGCTGGTGCATTGTCGTGGAGGAAGAGCACTTTTTTCTTCGCTAAATGGGGCCGTTTTATTTTTAATTCGGCGTTGAATCGGCGCAATAATTCGACATAGAACTGCCCTGTGACCGTTTTGCTCTTCTCCAGGTAGTCAATGCATATCACACCTTGTAAATTCCAGAAAATGGTGGCCATCACCTTTCCGGGCGATGGAAATGCCTTCGCCTTCTTCGGAGCAGATTCACCTTGTGAAGTCCATTGTGTCGGCAGTTCTTTGGACTCTGGTGTGTACCAGTAGATCGACGGTCACGTAACGACGCAAAAGTTCGCTTAAACAGCGCCAAACACTGCTTTGAGGTGGTCACACGGTTGTGCTTGTGATCCGAAGTGAGCAAACGCGGCATCCATCTTGCTGACAGCTTTCTCATACCCAAAATTTCATGTAGGATATGCACCATGTGGTCTTTTGAGAAGCCAACTATCTCAGCTATCTCGCGCATCTTCAATCTGAGGTCTGCCAAAACGAGATCGTGTACTTTCGTCACGATATCCTCCGTGGTTGCTGTTTTCTGGTCACCTGGGCGTGGCTCATCAAAAACTGACGTGCGACCACGTTGAAATTCGTTGAACCACTTTTTGACGGTCGCTATCAAAGGAGAAGCATCCCCATTCATTGGATCCAAGCGCTCTTTGATTTCACTGCGCGATTTCTCTTCCGAAAACAAGAATCGAATAACCAACCGATATTGCTTTTTTCCATTTTTTTTTAAATCAACGGACACGCTTGCTTTCACACACTCTCAAACTAGAACTACTGGTCCCATCTGGCTGAAATTTTGTCAGTAGCCGTCTACTGGAAAGTACTACTCTATAGTGTATTTCTCTTGCGATAGTGGCACCATCAGGCAGTGATGTTAAGTACTTATCGGACCACCCTCCTATACAGATTATAAACCACGAATTGTCTGGTTGTACATAATATCACCATTTTTACTGGAAGAAAATATGCTTCAGTTTTCTATTTTTAACTGAAATGGTCTTGTGATCAGTATCCTTGAACGGTAAGGCTGTCCACTGCTAATAAAACAAAACTAAACTGTTTGGTCCTTTTGAGAGGTATTGCAAACCAAATATTAATCTTTCGTCATCATCGTTATTTTTCGAACAGTTCCAGTGCTTCGACACTTGCCCTGGCACTGTTTTAGTGAATCAGTTTTCTCTCCATGATTTTATCTGGTTGTGCTACTGATGAATCCTTTTATGTATATATTAAGAAAACCCCAATTTAACAAATTCATAGGGACTAAACATTTTATTCGTTTATTCGGAATAATTCGTAATATCGTGTGGGGTACAAAAAATACAATTTGTTTGCTCTTATATTTTGGAAATTAATACACAGCTACTCAAAAAATATCCATGATTAGAAATCACACACTTTTTATTCAGCAACTAAAAGCATAATTAGATAATAATTATGCACACGTTAATTATAAATTTTAAATACTGACTAATAGATGTTTAAAAATTGTACATCGTATCTTTTCTTAAGACGGTCGACCGAACAGTTGCACACAGAAAGGTGTTTTACGTTATGCTTTTCAGCAAGAAGAAGAGTATTGCGAATTGAGAGAAGTCGGAGTGGACCAGATGACAGATAAGAGTGCCTGGGGTTTCTCTTCTCGCTTGTGGCAACAGGGGGAGGCGACACGCTCCGAAAGAGGGAAAGAGAGAATTCCTCTAGATGCGTTTGGACAGAGGTGACGGCTTTTTGAGCGTGATAATATTTATCATTTTTTATGCATCCATGTAAATAGCTTAATAAATGTTTTATTTTATTGAGAAACGCTGTTGCCGCATCATTGACTTAGACTCAGTTTACTAATTTATAAATGTGTCCTATTTCGAGAATTTAATTTTATATTGGACAAAGAGCCTTTTTTTCTTTAATCGGAGGTCCACTAATGGCTATTTTCTTGACACGAATGATTTTGAACCAGTTTAATAATTCAGATTTAAAAACTGAAAGAGGGGGGGGGGGGGTATCTTTCAGTTCCTTTCTTATTTGCAACGGTTTTTCACTAGATTCTATAATACCTTTTCAATTTCTGATAGCTGTTTAATAATGGCACCTAAAGTGGATGTTAAAATTTTAAGACATTCATTCTGCTAAAGCATTTTGTGGTTCAACGTTATTTATTGTCTAGTTCACGAAAAATGTATCTTTCAAGCTTTAACTCCAAAAAAGAATTTTCATGCTTTTCAATATTTCGAAAACAAAATTCTTGAATTTTTAACAACTCTCACTTCTCTGAAAAAAGAGAGCAAATGGTAAAAAAAAAAATTTGAAAAATATCACCTGCATGGTGTAGTGGGATGAAATAGAAAAATAATTTACTGTCCTATTCAAAACTCACGTGATAGTTTCCAATGATGGCTCATCTTCTCCTTTAATGTCCAACAATTGGCTGCACATTTTCCTTTCAAAATTAGCTGCTTACAATAAAAGTACCTCTCCTGAACCAATTAGATATGTAATTCGAAAAGAAATAAATTTTTTTCTAATTCCAACTTATAAAGAAATTTTCTCAGTCACTGAAATAATTCATAAATTCGGGTTTTATTATTCTTTAAATATATTTTTATTGCCTTCAATTTAATGGTGGAAAAGAAAAATTCGTTAAATAAGGATTCGGTAAATCGGGGACCAAAAGTACCTTAAGAAAATAATACACTTCTTTTTTTTTTTTTGAAAAAGTAAATTGATCATTACGTTACATTAATAATATTGTAGTGGTACCTTCTTAACCTTGAACAGCCTCCGGACAGGAGTAATCACTTTTGTCGGGTGGTTATGTACCGGCAAAACCAGGCATCGTGGTTACTGTTCCCAGATATGCACCTCCACATTGGTGACCTTAGCTGAATTAAGAAAAACGCAACATTTGTTTCCTAATTGATTGTGGTGCCATCTACAGGGAACAAGAAAGAGAATTTACTTGACGCAGCAACCAAAGTCGTCAGACTCACTTGACGCAACACCATATATTAAAAGCACCCACTCACACGCTACACATGCCCTCTATAACAAAAATCCTTCATCTCTCCACTGACTTAACTGACTTATTGGTGGGGGAGTACTGTAGCGGTATCTTCATAGCCTGTAACAGCCTCCGTATAGGAGTGATCCCCTTTGTCTTGTTGTTATGTACCCGGCTGTGGACCCGAGATTCACGGGTTCTATCCTTCGAATGTGTACCAGTACATTTTAAAATAAAATAAAAAAGAACACATATAAATTTATCTCAACGTATTAGTGATTTAAAATATTTCCCTTAGACATTTAATTAAATACTCTAAACCGTCGTATAAATTTATATATAACTATCATTCTTTTCTTTTTTTTTTTTTTCATGAAGGATTTAAATTTCGTTTCAAATACTAGGTCTATTTTTCTTATGTTTAAATAAAAAAGAAGATTGGGATTAAATTTTATTTTATTCTAAAACTCACTACATAAATTCAATTATATACCAACATAATTTTTTTACGCAGGCAGATAACATTTACTTTTACTAGGAAAGAGTGTTCAGAAATTCTTACGAGCTGAACTTTAAAATGAAAGCTATATCACCTTACAACCAAATTGAAATTGGCAGCATTTTTTGTGGGTAATTTTTTTTCAATTATTTCAGAATGAGAAAGTAGGAGAAATATTTCTCTATAAGAAATTTCTCCACTTACAGAGATACAGTTCGTATATTTTCTCCTAAATAAAATATATTTCACGTAATTTCTTGTTTCACTTTGAATTATTTTAAATTGAAAACAATTTTGAATTCCTATCTGATACGTTGCTATGAAAAGAAATTGGATTGTTTCAGTTTTGAAGATAGTATATATACGTATATATAATAATTTTTAAATTGTTTTTGATTTCAATTGAAATTGAAAAGAGGGAATGGACATAAAAAAACTATTTTTGCAAAACCATAAATTACATGATAACGAATTCTGTGGAATATTTACGGATTATATTACTTATATTTCTTTTTATTTAAATTTATAGGTAGAGACTATTTTTTTCATTAAAAATATAGAACTTATTTTTAATTTCTATATCGTCATTTTCTTATTCTAAACCTTATTTGTATAACCACATTATTCGAAAAGAAATTTAATTTTATTTATGAATTACGTTTATGTTAATCTTCATTCCCAGGTTCATTAATTAGCATATCTTGAAATTTTATTGAAATAAATGTTTTTTTGGATTGCAGAAAACATTCACTTAACTTTATTAAATAGATTACTTAAATACTCTTCCGAAAAAAGAAGTTCTATAAAAATAATTTTAATTTATATCTTCGTTAAACTACTCTTTTAATACAATTTAATAATATTAATTTATTCCATTTCTATCATATTTAGAATTATATCTTTAATTTGTTTATGCAAAAAAACAAAAAACTGAAGATTCAGTCACATAATTCGTTCCAAGAGGACTTTTCAGTACATTATAAGGAAATTATCTTCAAATACACTTGTACCTAACATTTATCTAGGGCTGTTTTAAGTTTAGACTTGAAGTTCTAACGTTACAGTATTCTTCTATGTGTCTTAAAAATTATTATATTTCTCTACCTTGCAAAAATACTTACATTGGTTACTTCCCTTGTATTGCAAATTTTAAATTAGTGAATATTTTGATTACTTTCCTCATTTTGTTAGACTGCCTACATTTAATTTACCTTGTTAATCCTTATTATAAAAAAATCAAGTAACTGTGTGATTACTATTATATATTTTTATTTTGTTAATTTCAATATAGCTTTTTTTTAAATTTTGAATTACTTTCAAATGATTAAGGTATCCAACTGGTTGCGACAATTTTTTTTTTTTTAAAAAAGTGGAGATATGGGGATTTTTTTGTTGTTCTTAGATTTGTTTAGTACATTTTACTAAAAATATGCTAAAGTTAAGAAGAGAAAAGAAATTAACATTTCTAAAATGGGAAAAAATTGGTAAAAATGTACAAAAAATAACATAAACGGGGCCCATTCTGTACCAAAAGTTTATCAACAAATTTTCCATTTTTCAACTTTGATGTGT
The DNA here is from genome assembly GCA_019973975.1 of Trichonephila clavata. NCBI lineage: Eukaryota > Metazoa > Arthropoda > Arachnida > Araneae > Nephilidae > Trichonephila > Trichonephila clavata. The sequence goes on along the minus strand of BMAO01027800.1, from coordinate 30,355 downwards.
TTCTATGTTATTCATTTTTGAAGTGACCTTCAGATGAGAGATATTTTAATTTTTACAAGAACTAGATCACTTTATCTTAGTTAGTATATGAAATTGCTTAAAAAGAGTGATTATATTAACATGAGGGACAATAAATTTTGTAACAAAACAGTGATTGATAAATCTGAAGGTTAAAACTCTTGTACTATAATACAGAACATACACAAAAAAATCAGTGAATTATTTTCAAATTCTTTTTGAGCAATTGCTGACCCCATTTGAGTATTTAAAGAAAAACACACATTTCTAGTAAAACGCATTTTAAAGTATGACATATTGCTTAAAGTAATGACATCTGCTCTTACTAAAACACTTGTAGTTTTTGTTCTTAGTGAACGGAAAATAATAAACTTGATAATTTTATAAAGCTAACAAGATGTCCTATAAAATAATTTGTCAGTTTTTGGCAAAATTCATAATTTTAGGGTAGTCGTATACCTTAAGTAACATCATATTATTAGTATTTATTTACTATTGATAAATTCAGTATAGAGGCCGGTTGGGTGGAGTGATTGGGTTTTCACTCGCCTTTCGCACACTAGGTTGCGGCCCAAGTCGGTGGATTTTCATGATGCAAAAAATCGACATCCGCCATGTCGTATGATTATACGGCGTGTAAAAGATTCTTAGAGTGTCTGTTTGGATTAGGTGCTCTAGGCAAAATTAAATCCTAGTACAGGTTTGCGTCGTCAGAGCTCAGGGTCTTCCCTCTGGGGAGGAAACTAGGTGCCAAAAATACTTGCGGTAATTAGTACTGCCTACATGTTGCCACGCTAAAAAGTGATACTGGCTCCTGGGGAATGTACAAGGTTTGCAAATGTTAAAATACCAATGCGCAGCCCCATTAGGTAAAAAATTCTGTATAGAAACACACCTATATGTCGATGGAAAAAAATCTTTTTTAACTTTTATAAACAGTTCTATGTATGACAAGTAATGAAATTTAAGGGAAATTTGTGGAATATGAATAACATATGAACTTATAAAAAATATTTTCAAATGTTGTATTTTTTCCTGCAGATGATTTTAGTATTTTTGTTATTCAAATAATTTAATCAGTATTCGCGAATTAAATTTCTAAAAAAAACCAAATTCTATATAATGGTTCTGTTTGAGAATTATTTCTAGAAACAACATGAATTAATTTTACACATGCAAAGTGTGAAATGACAAAACAAAATATTATGTAGTTACATATTATATATCTATGGTTGATCAATTTTGACTGACTGAAAAACATCGCCAATTCAAAAGAATGTTGCCAAATTTTGTCATTGCTAGTATATTCCGGTTTTAGATATGCGCAGGAACGTTTTACACTATTGGTTGCTTATCGTGTCATTTTGCGTCCTCTTTTGATTTGACGCAATTAGTCGATGTATAATACATAAATATCTACTGTTAAAGTTAGGTTTATTTGTGTAAAATGAAAAAATATAAGGGAATCTGACTGACGACACTTTCTGTATGATATGTCTCCATTATAGACTTCTTATTATCCACACAAAAACTGGTTTCGATGCTATTTTACTGAATAAATTTATTTATAGACAACTTGGCGAATTATTTTTGTCATTGCATAGAAATCTAAAACAAAACAAAAAAATATCTGTCGGTGCTATCTGGTACTTATTTTTCCCCTCCTCTGTAGCCAAATGTATGAATTAAATTATGATTTTACCAAAAAGTTTTTCTTTGAGCTAAAAGTAATATCTACATAAAAAAAAATCATACTAAATTTTTTTCCAGTGTAAATAAACGTACGTATATAAAAATGCTATTTTAGAGTAATTTGAATTTTATAGAGATACAATATGTTTTTAAAAGGGCTCTAAAAATAATTTACAAAAAACTCAATTTCCGTTTGTTGAAAATTTTAACATAAGCCAAATTCATACCATTTTTCAACATAAAAAGAGGCATGACCTTTAATAAAATGCAAACTTATAATTTAGATTTACTTTTTCTTGATTATAACATATAAGCAAATATTTCTTGTAAGTAAAAATTTCTTGTTGTTTCTTATCCCACATGAACGACAGAAGGTCAAGTCCATGATACGTGCATTTTTAAACAATGAAAAACTGTAGCAGGACTTTAAAACAGATAGCACTTACGGCAACCAATACAAGCCAAGATGTGCGCAGGAGTGGTATTATACTCGACGTATAATACAAAATATAGAGTCACATTGTAATTCGAACAAAGACGGTAAGCTTTAAGATCTACCACATTCCGTTGACCTCGAGTATGTCCACTGCGAAACGTACTACTCGTCCCAAGCAAAGCAGCTCCCAGGACGGTTTCCTTAATACCACGCATGTACGGGGCCTACTTCCAAAAGGAACTGACATCTTGCTTGAATTGGGTAGAAATTTCTGAAAAAAGTAAGGCAGCAACCATCTGTAGAATTTTTTTGGCTGACCTTATGGGCCAAACCATCTGCAATTTCATTCCCGCAGACATTCAAGTGCGATGGTACCCTCTGAAAAAAGACCTTAACACTGGAAAACTATTAAATAGCTGGAAGATACTCTTTGTTTTGTCGCCATGCCTATACCATTTAGTTAGATGCTGATTAGAGCTTCGGCTATCACTCAATATCTAAATATCTGTATTGACACTCTCACTAAAGCAAAATTTCAAAGCCTCATCAATAGCTAAAAGTTCTGCCATCAAAACTGAGCAGTAGTCAGGATTTCTCTAACAAATCCTAATATCATTCCCCTTTTTGATGAAAATTCCACTACCCGAAACAGCGCCTACACCCAAGCTGCCATCGGTATAGATGTGCAACATCTTTCCCAAAGTCCTGCATTGCTGTCTCATTGTGGCGGGAGTGTGTTCCTGGGTGGAATGAATAAAGTATTTTGGGAGTTTTTTCTCCTGATCGGCCACCCAAGGTATGAAGGCCATTTTAATATGCTCAGCTAAATGCATTGTAGGCAGGAGGCAAAGTCAGAATTCAGCCTTTGATGCCTCACGCTCTTGGACGCTACATCTTTCTCGCTTCGCCATGACTAGTTTGTTTGAGTAATAAACGTTTAAATATTCTGATATTTTTCACCTTAACATAATGTGAGTCGTATGAAATATTTGAAAACATATGCTCTGAACTGAAGTGGTCAAGGTCATTCATAAATGAAAGCAATACTTTGTGTAAAAAAATATTTTGATACTAAAAAGGTTCTTAAGGTATCCGACTATTTGCGACAATCCTTTATTCTTAAAAATGGAGATATGCGAATTTTTTTGTTGTTTTTAGATTTGCTCAGTAAATTTTAAGAAAAATATGCTAAAATTAAGATGAGAAAAATAAATTATTATTACTAAAATGTGAAAAAATGGGTAAACATTTACAAAAATAACATAAAGGAGGCCTATTCTGAACTAAAAGTTTAGTAACAAACTTTTAGTTTTTGAATTTTGATGTATTTCTACGTTATTTATTTTTGAAATGACCTTCAGGGTAAGAGATATTTCATTTTTTACGAAAACTAGAACAATTTATCTTAGTTACTATATGAAATTGCTTGAAAAAACAGTGATTATATTCACATAAGAGACTCTAAATTTTGTAATAAAACAGTGATTGATAAATCTGAAAGTTAAAACAATTCTACTACTAAACAGAACAAACACAAAAATGTTCGCAGTGAATCGTTTTCAAAACTTTTTTAGCAATCGCTGTCCCCGTTTTTGAGCATTTTCAAAAAAAAACAAAAAACATTTCGAATAAAACGTGTTTTAAAGTATGACAACTTGCTTCATGTAATGACATCTGTTTTTACAAAACAATTGCAGTTTTTGTTTTAGTGAACAGAAAATAATAATTTTAGTATTTTTATAAAGTTAATAAGATGCCTATAGAAAAAAATCATAAAAAAAAAATTGTCATTATTTACAAAATTCACAATTTTAGGGTAGTCGGACACTTTAAATAAAATTAACACCATATTTTGAAATGCAATCGTACTCATATTTATGTTTTTGTATGATTTTATTAATTATTATTGCGTGAGATAAATAAAATAAGTTTAGAATCAGAATAACAAAAAAAAAATATGTTATCAAATACATAGTTATTAACAAAATTATTAACGCCAATAATATAATAAATAAGAAAACCAAAATCAATGATTAAATAAAGAAAAATTTAATAATTGTTTTCTTTTAAAAAATTAAAGAAAGCAGTTAAGGGAAATAAATTTCTTAGATTTCTTGGCACACGAAATGAAACAGAATCTGCTCATTTGTGCATTAAGTTCTATCAAAACTATTTTTAATTTAATGGATTTTTTATTGAAATGTTAAAAGAAATACAAATGAATTCATATCAATATAACAAACAAAAATATTTTAACATTTGTTTTTTTTAAGTAAAGTTAGTAAAAATTATTAGGACAAATTGGAGTAATAACATCTCGATAATCTTTATAAGGTATCTGCAATATGAAACTTCCTCCGGTTTTTTTTTAGTTAAATAAAATCTTAATTAGGTATTAATTTTTTTGAAAACTTTTAACATGAGCTAGTTTAGTAATAAAAATATTACGAAGCAAAAATCATTTGTATTATTTTGAGTTGATCAATGTAAGGAAAATTTATTATTTTAAAAATAAAGATAGTAAAATAATTAATTAGCACCATTTTTTAAAAAACAAAATTTTGAAACATTCTTGTATTCTATTAACAAAAATCTAATATAATTTCAAAAACAAACACCTTTCACGTGGGCAAAATTTTCCGTTAAATGAGAAAAAACTGTCTCACAAAAAATTACAAATAATAAATACATAAATATAGACTCTCCGTCAAAAAATGCTGATGGAATATTTATACGTCAAGAATAAACCACGTAAGTTGAAGAGAATTTGATGCATGGAGTTTCTTTGCATATTTGAAGCGTTTATAAAAGGCATACGACAACCAGTCATGAATAACCTGATAAAATATAAATCTAGTTTTTTTGGGTTAAAAGTGCAAGCCGTTGTGTACAGTTTGGATGTGTGGCGTTCTCTTGAAACAACACATTTCATCCTTTTTGGTAAAAAGCACTAGAAAATAGCTTAAACTATTCAGTTGGGTTCAGAAATTTTATACATTACTTGTTTATGAATATAAATGACAGTTCTAGTTGAAATTTAAGTAAGCTGCAAACGAAAGCATTTTTGAATCATATAATGTATTTGATTTTTTTAAGGAAAGTTCTAAATTACGAGCTATATATCTAACTGTATTTAGAATAACAGTTCTAAACGGTATTGGTACGAAAATTTGGATATTGTTCCCTTCTCTGTTAAAATGGTATTGTTGCTAAAATAAATCAGTGGTAGGCCAAGGGATATAACTCGTTTAGTTATCAATATACACTGAGTGTTCTAATTACTATGAGCACGTGACACTTTTACAGAGATCAGCTATAATTTCAATTGGCCGAGGTTGAGTGAGTGAGTGAGTGAATATTAACGTCGCACTGATTAGCAACACGAGGGCTTTTTTGCCGAGGTTCAGAGAGCTGTTAATAGGGAATGCATAAATAGCGATCAATTCCACTGTGTTACTTTCAAAGAAATAGGGGGAAAACGTTATTTAGCTGTGTTTGAATGCGTAATGAGTGTATTTATATACGCGAAGCTTAGGAACCAGTATCAACAAAACGGCTGCACATAAATGTTCGACAGCAGCAGTTATTGATGTTTACATATGGGGATCCAAAGCAGTAAGTCGGATCTCAACTCCTGGCTTGTGGTCATTACAAACTACTGAAAATTCGCTCGGAAAAGAAAATTAAGAAAGTCGTTCAGTCCAATAAAAGAACACCCGTTCTCCAAATTGTGGATAACTTTAATCAAGGAGCAACTACAAATGTCCCTGAAGAAATTGATAGCCTTAAATTACGCTGTATATTCTATGGTAGCCGACGACCTATTCGAAAGCCTTCACTGTCGGTGTTGAACAAGAACAAGCATCTCTAGTTCACGCAGGAGCACAAAGATCAAACTGTAGATGACTCGAAAAAAGTAATGTAGCCTGAAAAATCACATTTTCAACTGCACTCTGTGGATGACAAGGTGCGAATATGAAGAAAATCGAATCAAAGTACGAACACTCTCTGCATTGCCGTAACTCTTCAAGCTAGTGCAGGGAATATTATGGTTTGGGAAATGTTTCCTTGGCATTGAGTGGGTTCTTTGAATGGTGTGGAAGAACGTGTTTATATGATTACAGGTATTAAATTGTTATTGCAGATCATCAGTTGCCAAAGATTGATACATTTAGCAGGACAATGCTACCTGTTATAATGCTTGAATTGTTCCCAGATGGTTCAGAGCTTGACAGAAACTTTACCTTGCTTAGTTAACCTTCACAATCACCATATCTCAATCCAATTGAGAATCTGTGAGATAAGATCAAACGGGGATCTGACTGCTGGACTCAGTACCCAATCTGAAAGCTTTAAAAAGTGCAATCCATATATATATATATATATATAGTATACAGTCTCAGATTCCTCTCATACTACATACCAAGAACTCATAAAGTTAATACTAAGAAGAATCCATGCGGTATTATGGAAAATGTGTTCCCACACATATTGTATTGAAGGGATAGTCATAATAATTTGGCGACTCGGGGTACATTATAAAGGGAAGTGTACAATGTACGTGCTGCTAAGGCTCAAAAATGAGTCCTTGTGCCAAAACCATAAGGAAAAGAGACGGTATTGTGTGATGTTAAACTAATTCAAAATTTCCAAAAGTGATATTGCACGCAAGTTAACAATTCATTAAAGAAATCTTTTTATAATACTAAGCACCTTTTAGTTTTTCTGTAAGTGTATGTTTTCGAATCTAATTCTGAGACCACGGTAGCTTAGTGGTCAAGTTAACGTACTCGTGGCTAACGTTTCATGAGTTCGAAACCAGTACCACTGAAGACTCGCTATGTTACGGAGCGATGCACGTTAAATCTGTCGAGAGCTCAAACGTTCTCCTGTTAGTGTGATGTGGTGTGGTAGTTAGGAGAGGGAGGTGCCCGCTCAGGTGTCGCCCTAGTTACTTGACCATGGTTCAAAATTTCGAGGTTCATCGCCAAAAGACCTCGCGTAGCTGAACAGTACGACATTAATATTCACTCGAATATATAAGCCATACTTTTCCCCAAATGTTAATATCAATGAAAATCCGATGAGGATTAGAATCTAATACAGAAAAATTCGTTGAATAGGAGAAGCTGAGCATGATTCTGTTGGTTACAGGTTCATTTGTGTGTATGAAAGTTTTCAATATTAGTAAAATAAATAAATAAATTAATTATTCACTACTTATTAGTCCATATATATATTTAAACTTTGTAAATGTTAGACATTGATAAACCATTTACAACTAAGTTTTTATTTTTTTTTCAGAAAAATTTGTTGAGAATTTGTGGTGCAGCTAAGAATCGATGGCGGCTTACATCGAATAACTACCGTATTATTATTTTTAAAAAATGGCCTTTTTATTCAGAATACATACATGCATTTTTGGTATCCTTAAACAGAAATTCTTTCCAACATGCTACGTTAAATATTTAAGCATTTTGATCCAATTTCTTAAAAAAAAAATTGGAATGGTTTTAATATATCTTTCCATGATAAATTTTATATTTCCTTATAAATCGTTTGGCTTTTTTCTTAATTTGATTAATAATAATAATGAATTCGTTTAAGATAAATTTGTAGATCGTTTGGTGTAAAATTTAATAGATAATTGTTTCTGCGGTGGGTTAAACAAAATTTGTAAAAAATAATTAATCCACATTTGGAATTTTCCTTCAAATTTTGCATGTTGCATGATCTGCATTTTGTTGCAATACTGATTATAAAATAAATGATGTCTTCAATGAAATTGACTACGCAGAATGTGAAATATTAAGAATAATTTTTTTATATTAAAAAAAAGTTTATTTATGTATTCTTATTCTTATTATCAATTTATACTGATCAACGGAAAAACAAATGAAATAAAATAAAAGCAGTCCCCTGAATATAAAAATCATCTTCATTCATATGTGAATAATAATTTCACTTTTAACAAAACACTAATATTTCAACCATCAAAAGAATAAATTATATATTGTTTTCCACAAAATAAAAATATTTAAAGTATTTTTCTTGTAAAAAAGCTTTTTACTGTTAATTCATTCCTTGTCGTTTCATTAAGTTTAAAATATTCCATGCATAATACATTTTTCTTAATTGCAGGGGAAATTTGCACAATGTAGATGTATAAATGCTAGAGAATCTTTTTTTATTTAAAGGTAGGCAAAATAGAATAAACAGATGTTTATTGATTATTAAAGTGAACATATCTTCTATCCAAGTGCAACAGTTACCGGTCAAGGCTATCTGAGTTTACACCATCTTGATCTATTCGATGCTATATTATTCCATCGGTTAACTCTCAAGTCTTTCAGCCACATTTCTACTTTATCCATCCACCTTGTTCCCGGTCTTCCTCTTTTCCTTTTTCACTCTGGAGTATTGAAAGTTATTTTCTTAACAGGGGGGGGGGGAGATTGTCATCCCTATATCGAAGTGCATGTCCCAACCACGTTACTTTGGAAACTTTGCTCACTTTGACCATGTTGGTTTCTCTGTATTTCGATTGAAGCTTAAGTTGTATCGTATTCTCCGGATTCTGTTTTCTCCAACTGCACCAAAAGTTAGTTTCACTTCGTGTTCTTTGTTACTTGTCCAGCACATACCCTGCCACACAAAACAATGGGTCTTACTAAAGTATTGTATAACTGTATTTTTTTTTGCTGCTTATCTATCTAAATTTAATTTGATTTTGCAATCCGTGATAACATTTGTTAGTCATCATGATTTTGCTTTTGATTTCAATTTTTACGTTATTACTATTGTTTACAATTGGGCCTAATTATTTAAATTGAGTCACTTGTTCAAGCTCTTATTCATTCATTTTCAAGCAGCAGTAGCCTAGTGGTCAAGGTATCGGATCATGCCTGGCATGTCATGAGTTCGAGCCCAGTACCACTAAAGACCCACTGTGTAGAGGAGCGATGCACGTTAAATCTGTCGAGAGCTCAAACGTCCTCCCGTTGGTGTGGTGTTTTAGTTAGGAGAGGGGTGCCTTCTCAGGTGTCGTCCTCGTCACTTTACCATGGTTCAAAATTACGAGGTCCGTCGCCAAAAGTCCCCGAGTTGCTGAACAGTGCGACGTTAATATTCACTCACTCACTCATTAATCTTCAGCGGTTGTAGATTTGAGATTCTATTTGTTATATATATTGCCATGAGTTTTTTCTACTTTGGCCATCAGTCCTATGTTTTTTGAAAGCCTTTATGCCTTACCAAGAATATACCTTTAGAAATATTCAAGACTATAAATTAAATAATATATCTCAACCAAAATTTAAACTATATTCCCACAAAGACTAATTAAACTATTGTAAACAATTTTACTGTGGAGATGTTGTTAATGGTGATATATACAAATTATAACAAACTAAATTGATAAAACTTTTAAAGAAAAATGTATTATATCAAAGTAACTAAATAAATGGAATTAACACTGATACTTTGGAATCAAAGTCATTATAACATTGAGAGAAATTAACTCTTTTTCTGTCTTCTTAGAAACACAGTTAATCACAAATACTTCTTCCTTAAAAAAACAAACAAAAATGATTTTTTTAAGAAGTTAACGAAAAATATTCTCACTTTCAAAGATTAGTCTTCGAAAAGAAATGAAAAAAAAATAATAATTTATTTTCCTTTATATTTTTGTTTTACCTTGCGCTATTTGTTTTTTCTCTGTCAAACATAATCAATGACAAAGAGTGAAAGGGCAGAGATTTCCTGGACGTATCCCAAAAACGAAGTTGCAAGTAAATATCAAAAACAATTGGTAATTCTTCTTTTATTTTCTTTACATTTTAAAGTATTTTTATTTATGATTCTTGAATGAGAAAGAGAGATAATTTTTTTCTGAGACAATTCCACAGCTTTTATTATTTTCGCATTACTTTATAATAAATGTAAAAATGCACATGGATATTCTTTTTTTTCGTATTGTGCGAATTTTATTTCCATATAGCCAATCATTAGTATTGTTTTCTTCTATGATTGGTTTGCCATTTGAGATCAGGGAAATTAAGTTCTTGTGTTGTTTCAATAAGAAATATTGTTGACCTTTCGAAAACAATGAGGGTTTAAAGTCACGTTTAAGGTTACGGTGATTTTTCAAATTGGTAAAAATCGATCAAATTTTCTGTTTTTCACTTTTAGCATATTGGCAATTCTAGAAAATTCTGTTATGGAATGCAAAAAGAATTTTTAAATAACCATCATTTGTATTGAAGTTTGTGACGATCTATACACGTCCTTCCAATAACCCTCTCGGGAAATCTTTGGGCTATGAAAATCAATAACCCTAAAATCAGAAACCGTGATATATGCAGATTAGGTCTATTATATATAGTTCAGGTTTGCTTGTTAGGATATATAGATTGATAGAGAGATAGAGGAGAATCGATGTTTAATTGAAGTTGCCAGGAGATTGAAATATTAAGAAGTAGAAAATATGAAGAATATCTACACATCAGATATTAGTCATATTGATAGCACGTTTTGGGCTTTTAATTGTTAAAGAGATTTAAGTGACAATTAGTCACATAGCTACTGTGTAAATCATTTATTAAAATAGAAGATTGATTCAAAAAAGGGGTATCAATTGATTAGAAGTATTCTCCGAACTCGCGACTTTCGTTGCAAAACCCCTGTTCTTTACTGAGAAACATCTCAACCTAATTGGTTATTTGAATTTTGTCTTTGTTAATCAGTGTGCTGAATAAATAATTAAATTGTATTATGTCGAGTCGTTTTTTACTTCACCCCGCACCTTTAGCCGGGGCAGAGAATTGATCGGGGGGTTACAAGTTTTGCTCATTTCAGTTTGAACATATGTTTGACCACGCCTTTTTGTTTGCAGGACAGTATAAGAAAGAGATTACTGAGTATTTTTTCTTAAAAAAAGGGAATAAATATAAAGAAAAGAATGACCCCTCAGCTATGAGAAAGGAAAATTTTAAAATTAATTATTTTTATTTATTTAAACGCATATAATTCGAAATAACCGTAGAAATTGTGTGGAATATGGTGAAAAGACACCTCCGACAGCACTCTCCTCTTCCACCTAATTTACAAGTTCTGAAAAGCTGCATAGCCAATGCATGATATTCTCTGGACGTAAATGTGCTCTAAAAACATGTAGATTTGATTTCCAAATGAATAACGGCAGTTGAGTAAAAAATAAACTAATAAAATTATGAACTTGGGTTTTTAATTAATTGGCCAGTGTGTGCATTTGACTTTTACTTAAAAAACATTTTGTTCTGTAATTCCAGCTATAAGTCAAATTTTAACACTTTTTCTTATAATTCTGTCCCCTAAAAAGATGGAAATTGAGGGTTTTTTTAAATATTAATAATAAAGTAAATAGAATACCAATTTTATATAAAAATAAATATAAAAATAAAGGCGTATTTTCTACATTTTAAACACTGTGCAAAAGTAGCCTTATACAAATTCTTACAATAAAATTAAAAAGGAGTTTCACCAAAATATTCTTTTAAGGGGACATGATACGATTTAAGCAAATATTTTTAATTTAATTATTTTCAATTTTTTTTTTGGTTGCCTCCTATGTGTGTATACTATGTAAAATAGATTTTGTGCTCAGAATTTCATAAAAAGTTAGCCCTTTAACTTTTTAAAGAAAAAACTTAAATTATGGGAAGTGATTTTAAAATGCTACTCCTCCTACAAAAATTTACATACACGCATGAAATTTGATTTACAAGTACGTCAAACAATGCATAACAAAAGTTGGTATGGATTTTAGGACAACTTGATTGATATTCGTACAATACTTCTTTTTTTTAATGCTTATTGAAAATTCCTTAAAAAAATGTACAAATTCTGAGTTCAATTATTTTTAAGAAAATAAGTATTGCTTTGATTCAAAAATGCATGACAACTTTTGTGACATGTACTATTAGCAATAGGTAAAAAAATTCAAAGCATTAGGCACAATACAGAAAAAGCCTTAGCATTTTAAACGAAGACAAACTAGTTATTTTATTTTTCCGAGATAAGTAAGTTTAAATTTTTGATTTGCAATAGGGATGTGAATAAAAACGAACTCAAAAGCTATAGTAATTCTGTGTTTTTTTAAGTTTAGAGTTTTCAAATTTTTTTAGGTTATAGAAAAGTGTATAAAAAATAATTTAAGCTAAAAAAATTATATTTGAATTATTGACCGATTTTCGTCAATTGAAAAAATAAAAAAAAGAGTTTGATTTATAATTCTCGGTAATTTTTCGTATGGGATTTAAATGCATTTTTTTCTTCAAACCAAAGTATATTAATTTTGAAAAATCCCTAATAAATAAATATAAGTAATTAAGGTTTGAAAAGAATAAAAACGCAGCTGACAATTTTTACGAACTGCATCCCACTCAAAATTAGCAAACGGCTGCCAAAACTATTTTATTATTTCCTGTATGCATTTCTCTTTTATTGAAATTTTGAAGTCAAAACATTGCTTTATTCATCAGTTTTTCCAACCTACTTTTTCGTGCTGGGTTTATAGCCCTTATTTATATTTCCTCCATCCGACTGAGTGGTCAGTGCATCATAGGAATTTCTCGAGTTGCATTTGCATTGATGTCCACGCACTGGACATGAAAGCATTCGTGACTCGAATACTTTATTGAATACACGGACCATTCGAGAGGCGCAGGGAATTTTTATCCGAATGTAAATAGTGAACTACTTTTGCATTGGATTCCTTTTTTATGATATTGCACTGGGAGATTCATTTCAGAAAAATGCTCTCAGTGAGGGATTTAACATTTTTGGGTTTGCATTTTACTATCATTGCATTTTACTAGAGTTTTAATCTCATTTGTTTATGGTGAATGCTGTGGAATGCGCCTTTAATCTTTGAAAAATTAATTAAAAACTGAAATATGATGTTTGAAAAAAATGACTGCTAAATTTTAAAAATACAGGTCATATATTCATATAATAGTATATATTCTCGACCTAATTAAAGGAATATTATTAGTTTAATACTGACATCTTTTGCTCAAATTAGTACGTTGTACTTCGAAGTGATCAAGTCTTAAAATGGTTGTGCAGTAAATCTAAAAAAATTTTATGAATAGTATTTGTTTATTATTGAGGTGTAATAGCAAACGATTAATTTTATACCTTTTGAAATCTGGCAATGTGTAATAATAACTTTGGTAATCTGGCAATGTTTTGTAATATTTAGTTGAGAGAAAGAATAAAGATGCCGATTCACAATGAAAACGCTTGGAGTATTAATTTTGTTTAACACACACACACGTTAGATACTTTGCAAGATATATTTTGGAGCTTAAGAAATCCGGTAGATTTCTAGAAAGCATGCAACAATTGTAATACCTAAGAGAAATATATATATATAGTCACGAAAACATTGTTACATCTCCATTTCTATAGCCATTTAAGGTGACTGAGTACCATCTTTACAATTTTTTTATTTTTATTTTTTGAAATTTGAATGTAATTGTATTTTATAAAAGTCATTACTATGTAATGATTTCATATAACAAATTTCATATTTATTGCAAAAGTTTGTAAAATTAAATTTTTTAAAGTTTTTAAACATTTTTAAATACTTAAGCTTTTTTAAATATGTACATTTGCTTTAATTTTTTTTTCAAAGTACCTTATAATATATTACATAAAACTGTGCATGGATTTTTTTCTTGTGCTGGTGCTTATTAATTTTATATTAATTTTTTCATTGTGAAACATACAAAAATTATTGAAAAAGCATTAATTTCGATTTTGAAATTTTTTTAAAAGTATGACTGCTTATATTATAGCTAATTCCATACACAGTTTTAAAAAAATACGTTTCAGAACATTAAAAAATATTTCACATCCCTACTTCAATTATCAAAAAGCCTTAGGGTGTTGAATGATAGTATATGTTCTAACATTCAACTTTGAGAAATATCAGTTGGAAGTTTTCATTCCAAAGCATGATATAATATATTCATCGAATAGTCTGAAACTTTTACGAAATGTTAAGTAGCTTATTTAAAACTGCTTACAAAAAGAAATTGCAAAAACATGTAGAACAATTAAACAGTATACTGGTATAATTAATACATGGATGAAAACAAATGAAAGATAAATATTTCATAAAACTTTACCTTAATAATTATAAAAAGATAAATACACACACCTCTCAGAGTTAATTCCATGCTCAATTTTAAAACTTAAATAATACATAACATGTACAAAATATGTTTATGCGTTTATTTTTTATTTCCAAGATCTTAAAAGCCTTCGCATGTTAAATATTGTACACAAATTAAAGCAAAATCTAACGAGTCCTCCAAATGTAAAACTTTCATTATTTCAAGCAACAATTGATGAATAAAATATATCAAAATCGAAGAATTGTATATGTGCATTTGCTTAAATAAATATCATAAAATATTTAAATGTGTTCATATTCATACATGGGAGATATGTATATTACTGAAAACAAATATACAAAAACGGAAGAGTTTTACTATTCTTGCAAATTAAATTTCTAATTATAAGTTATCAAAATGAGATTTAGTATTTGTGCTTAGAAAATCCGCTTTAAGATTTAATTTGATTCATAATAATATCATAAAAATCACACACAAGTTTTAAATCTTGACCAAATCTATTTGCTCTTCCCCCAATAAACAATACATAAACTAGAATTTTTGTATGAATTGCACAGTTCTTTCTTGAAATGATTTGTTACTTAGTCTTATTTAAGCACGAATAAAAATAATTAATTAGGTTTTTATTACAAACTTTTCTAGCAGATGATCTGAAAAGTGGACATGGCGGTTTTGTTTAGTTTGCTGCCCAGCATCAGAAATTGTTCTATAACTTAATAAAAAATGCAGTTAAAGCTTTGAAATTGGGCAGGCATCTTTATAAGGATTTAATGCAACATATAAGATGATAAAACATTTCGATAGTTTGATGATTTTTTGGGTATCATATCGCCTTAAATTGGGACATTAAAAAAGATGCATTTAAATACCTTCAAATACAAAGCGATTTGGCAGAAATGCATCATTTCAGTTATTATCATTGGACGTCCAATCAACGAGCTAACCTGCTTGCAAGACATCCGACTTACTCAAAGAGAAATAAACTCGTGAACCGAATCTAACCGAAGTATCTAACCGAGTTACTGAAGCTAGATCATTTGATTCGAAGGGGACCGACAATCGGTGCGCTTTAGGTACCTTGAAAGCATCGCATCAATTTAACATTCGGTAAATGTTGATGCAGCTCATTTCCTGATCAACACAATAGAATTTTAGGATTCACTTTGCATGCATAGATACAATATTCAAATGGAACTTCAATAAATGATTCGAAATTAGGGTGTAGATATATTAAAGAAAGAGAGGAATTAGGCATAGGAATGCATTGGAAATGAAAAGTACTGATTTTACTTATTATGCTAAATATATGTCAGAGAAATGGCTGTGTAGAAGGGTGTGACCGAATTTAGATTTGTTAAAATATGAAAACTAATACGATTGTTGAAAATTATTGAACACGGAAAATACACCAAGCATTTAAACCTTCCCCCATTTTAATATTGATGATTGCCGTATATAATTATAAACTTTTTTATATGCAAAATGTCAAAATAGAATGTATGCAGAGCACAATTATGTAAAAGAAAATATTTAGGTGAAATAAACCCTATCAAATCAATGGGTGCGAATGATAAAACAATCGCATGTAGTACTCTGCTATGTTCTAATTTATTGTGCCATATAATAATATATATAACTGTATTTTCTCACAATTTTTATGTTATTCGGTAAGTATAATTTTGTTCTATAATCAAGTATATTTAAAAAATAAAACTATTGCATAATATTGACACAAATAATTCTCTCAATAAGAGAAAAATTTTATAATACTTTCATAGCTCTGGAAAATTCGTTATATACACTGCTGGCCACCGTAAATGCAACACCAGAAAGACAAGAGATAGCACAACAAATTTTATTTTGTAGATATAATGTTGACAAAGTATTAAATGATTAAATTTATAGACTTCTGTGAAGTGTGGTTCCTGCCAGCATCAGTAGCCAGCGTAGCCGCCATTGTTAGAGATCACCGCTGCCACACGCCTCGGCATTGATTCAAACAGACTTTTGATGGGTTCTTGGGGTACAGCAGACCAAGCAGCTTCCACACGTTGCCAAAGTTGATCTGGTGTGGCAGCTGGAGGTGTAAACCGGGTCAATCATTGAGCAACCATGGACCACATGTTTTCTATCGGCGAAAGATCCGCAGAGCAAGCCGGCAAGGGAAGCAATTCAATCTGGTGATTGACGAAGAAGCTTTGGACAATGTGTGTCACGTGTGGTCGCGCATTATCCTGTTGAAATATGGCTGTGACCAAGCCCTAAAGGTAAGGAAGGACAACTGGCTCCGACACCTCGGAGATGTAGCGCTGGCTGTTTAAAGTACCGGCAATGCGTAATAGAGGAGTGCGAGAGTGATATCCAATACCGCCCCATACCATAATACCCGGTGCAGGACCAGTGTGGCGGTGCATAAGGCAACTGTTCAGCATCCTCTCTCTACGGTGTCTCCAGACTCGAATCCGACCATCGTGGTGTTGCAGACAGATGCGTGACTCGTCAGTAAAGACAACTTCATTCCATTCTGCCGCCTACATCCTTCTTTCATCGCACCATTGGCGGCGGAGACATCTGTGGTTCTGCGTCAAGGGTAGACCAAGCAATGGTCGTCTTGCGGACAGACCACTCTGCTGTAAACGGTGTCGAATGGTACACGCAGAGACTGAATGATGCGTTGCAGGCTCAATGTGCTGTACTATGGTTCGTGATGTGACTGAGAGATCCGTCACTGCCATGCGTACAATTTGCCTGTCCTCACGTGAAGGGGTGCACTAATGCGGATGTGATCGACCACGCCGGTCCGTCGTACCCTCCTGAATCCAACGGTCACATATCTGCATTACAGTTGTTTGTTTTCGTCCAACTTGACTACCGACTTCCCTGAAAGATAATTCACAATCTCGGTAGGCCACTATTCTTCCTCTGTCGAACTCGGGTACTTGATCAAAAGCTGATCGCTGTTTTCAACTTGAAATAACTGATCGTTTTTTGAAAAAAACCGCAAGAAAAACACAATTGCAGAACTTGAAATCGTCGAAATCTCCAAGCCTTAAATACCGCTTTGAGGTGGAGCCACAGGCGTGCGTGATGTGTTTCTGCGCTGAAATTCTAATCATTTGCATATCTCACCTTCTCTAATGCATGTTGTAAATTTCATGTTATTTGAGTGCTTCCTTCAGGGTGTTTCATTTACGGTGGCCAGCAGTGTATTTTTCGTAATTTTTTACGTTAAAAAAAGAAATAGACAGTTGTATATCAATCACTCTTTTATAACAAAATTTACAAACCCTTATGTTAATATAATCACTGTTATTTTAAGCAATTTCATATAATAACTGAGATAAAGTTCTCTAGTTTTTGTAAAAATTAAAATATATCTTATCCTAAAGGTTATTTCAAAGATGAATAACATAGCAACACATCAGAATTGAAAAATCGAAAATTTGTTCATAAACTTTAGGTGCAGATAGGGCCCCGTTTATGTTATTTTTTGTCACTTTTTACCCATTTTTCTAATTTTTTTTATAGTAATAATAATTTTTTTCTCTTTTTAATCTTAGCATATTTTTCTTAAAATGTTCAAATCAAATCTAAATACCACAAAAAATTTCCATATCTCCATTTTTTTTTTTAAAGTTGTCGCAAGTAGTCGTATGTTATTACCTTCAAAGACGTTTGAAGTTTTTTTACAAACATATTCGCAAAGCCAGCCCTTAATGGAAATTGTAATAGTTTCAAAAGGTCATCAATTAAAGCCGCTCATCACAATAGAATTCACTTGAAATATTTATCCCTTTTCCTGGCGCTTTAGAATCCGAATGGGCGAGCACCGACGATCACCTCATTACAAATACTCTTGTGCTTGCCCAGTTACTTCAGTAGTTGGTAAATATTGTTACAACTAACCAATTGGCTTACACAAAGATTATTTAGCCTGTTGGGTGCAATGTTATGCTATTGATATTCAACATCAATGGCTGAATAGAGATTAAGGGGGAATATTGGTACATCGCAAATGAGCGGATTAGTAATTGTAGATTTCATGGTAAACGAAAGTGAATGCATCGTATCCCTTAAATAGGAGAGCAATAAAATTGATTACGTTATTAATAGTTTTCTACATTATGTACAGTATGGTGGATCAGGGTTATATGGAGGAAGGAAATAATTATCACAATCGAAACCCACATAGGCGGAAAACATGTTCTATCGTAGGAAGGCTAAGAGAGAAATAATCGTGAAAACAATTGTGTGTGTGCTTATGACAACATGAAAGACGTGGAAACTTCTGATTTATTCTGGGTAAGAAAATCCTTTGGTCCGGATGTACTACGTTTCCTTTCACAATATTTTCCTATGCGAGCGTTAAGAATTTCTCTTTTCCGTGCCCATTCATTGGTGGATTTGTTTATTTCATCCATTTTTTGTAAAGGGCATTGTTTAAATAAAAATGCATTCTTATGTATTATATATAAGTATATACAATTTAAATGTCCCTTAGACCAATTATTTCAAATGTGTTTTATGTAAAATACTTACGTAGATTATATGTATATACTATATATGTTTATATGGTACTTACGTACTATCTCAACAATGCCAACGTTCAAGAAAATTCTCAAGTTTGCAACCCTAAATTCTAAAGTATTGTGATAGCGGTCGGTTCCTGCTCGACTCCGAACCCTCTTGTCTACCTGTAAACCCGGCTAGATGTGTGGGAAAATCTAAATTATCTACAGAGATGATTTCAATATAATCAATTTATTAATTCCAAATATCAATCAGACACAATACAAATCTAATTAAGGTGGATGATTAACAGTAGAGGACAGAGGTGAAATTCTATAACACGGGGATACTACTACAGAACCTCAATTGAATCTAAGACAGCTTAAATACGTTCAAATATAACTATGTCTCACACAAATAAACTAACTTCTACTTAATCAAGCTCACAATACCTGTAATTTTTATGCATCGGATCCTACACTGGAAACTTGCAGGTGATCTCTTCTGCTTGATCAATGTCGTTGGGTTCACGCTCTGTAATTTTTTTTCCTGGACAACACCAGACCTCTAATTAATTCCACTCTATTTCAATCTTCAACTAACAGCTAACGCGCAGACTCTATGTTAACTTCTACTTGCCAACTCCAACGTGTCAACTCCCGAACTCGCGAAAACAGAATTTATATAATATACTTCATTTACATAATCACGCTTCCTTAGTCGGTGAAAGTATGTTGAAATAAATATTTTCCTTAAAGAGTCATAAAGGGATTAGTAAAACCACGTATAGATCCATTTCAATGTCTTTCGCGCTGAAATGGAGACCATATAATTCATTTAATATAATGCCGCTAATAATATTGCGTTAGTACGAAAGTATCGTTTATATAACTTATATAACGCCATTTACTACAGAACAGTGTTTCTCAAACTTTCAATATCTGCAACCCAATATTCAATTATAATTATCATTCACCTCCCCCCTCCATACAATAATAATGTATTGAATTCAATATTACTATACTTTGACAATAAAGTTACAAGGCGACTTTAACCTCTTGAATGTCACCGGCGTACATTAACTTCCCACTTAGTCAAAGTGATAATTGAGCCGGGGAGATTTATATTTATGTTTTTCAAAAGTAAGATCTTTTCTGTGCACTGCTATCCGTAAAATTATTCCGAAGGCTTTTTAATGCAATAAAAGGACATAAGTAGCGTTTGCGAAGGTCTTACTTATTTCAGAAAAAGTTTTACCTATATATTCCTTTTCATACCCCTCCCCCCGATACATCACATACGCCAACCTACGTGGAAAATGGAGGTATTTAGAAGCGAATTGCGTAAATTTTAATTGGTAGTAAAGGGATTAATCATCAAGTACAAATTATGAAGATAAGTGTTAAATTTTGTATATAATGTTATATATGACAACCTCATGGGTCACTGTTAATTATTTAACTTCTTAAATTAGTATTGTTAAATCAATTATAAAATACATTGTGGAGTACTGATACAATAATAAGAGTATTATTTTTGTATAAATGATTACTTTTATAAAAATGTCAGAATGTGTTTTGTTTGTCTCAGTAAATTAATTTTTTAAGAAAAAAAATCTGTTTTTGATTTTTTAATATGTTTGCGCCCTTCTCGTAGAGTTATCATGCACCGCTAAGGGGCGTGATTGTATAACGATTTGAAAAACACTGCTATATAAGGTAAGGAAAATGTATGCACTGTCAACCGTTTACTTTTCTTAAAATTACTTTTACGTACTTTTTCACAATTAATGTTTTTATTTTCTCCTAATCTCTTAATTGTCCTCACTAATATAAAGTAAAATATTGGGAACTTTCTCGCCAAATAAAATCATTAAAATTTTGAATTTTAATTCTTTTGGCACATTTAAAAAAAATGGATCCCATGTTTCGTTTCTGCTTATCTTCGCTTGATTTTCTCTATTATCGTACACAAACTGGATTTGAGTGCAAGTAAGCTGCACGCAGTAATATTTAAATAAAGAAAATAAAATCTCACGGGAAAAGTGTGCATTAAATTTTTACTTAAAAAAACACACGCCTAAAATGTTTTCAATTCAAAACTAAGAGAGCGTCGCCGACTAGAGCACGATTGTTGAACGGAGGGAGCCCTGAGTAAAACTTATTAAGCGCAGCGCAGCCGAAATAGTTCCCCCCCCCCCCATATCCATTCTTCAGCAAATTCCCTTAATAATTTACTTAATACTTCAAAATTTATTTTTAATCTCAATCTGCATATGTGAAAACATGATATATGGTAGGAAGGTTAGGAGAAAAATAAATTGTAGCTTAAAAAAAACTAAAAAACATGCTTTTATACTGAATTCAACTAAAAAGTAAAAAAAATTCTTTATATAAGAATAAAATGATTTAGAAGAAAATTAATGTCATTGGGGTAAAAGCGTAGGGTGCTCGATATCAATTTTTATAATTTCTTACTTCTATTCCGAAATGCTGAGTTAGTGTAAAAATGTAGTACAAAACACCCCACGCTATTACCACAATGAAGCTCCAAGGAAAAGCTCCAATTATGAATCAAATTAATGTACCATGTTTTTATAACGGACTTAATACGTAAAAAATTCCTATTTTCATTGTTTTTGTTCGTCTTTTTTTCACATTTTCATGCATAGCCATCTATTTCTAAGCTTTGGTGCTAATTTCAAGTCTCTAGCTCATCGGGAAGTCAGTTTGAAATCAATTACAAAACTCCACCCGGAAAGACATACAAGAAAGCGAGTTAATAAAAACATCGTAATGTATCGTATTTTAAACAACGTATTGCTTTATAAAAACAAAAAAAAATATTTTAACATTTACAGCATAAATTATTCTTTTCCTATTTATGAGTTTTTTTTATTTCCATTTTCAGAAAAACTCGACAATTGGTTATATTATGGTAAGAAATAGCTGACGCACCAAACCTACCCTTGCTCATATCAAAGAACACTTTTTGTTTGTTTTATTTCCAAACCACAAGTGTGTATTACTTTTAGGGGTTGTACCGAAATCTTTTACTTACTAAATCAGGAATTAGTCACCAAATCTTGAAATGGTACATTAGAATTAGTCTCCAAATCTGAAAATGGTATATGCAATAAGTTGCCAAATCTGGAAGTGGTGTATGGAATTAGTCGCCAAATCAGGATATCGTTATTTCTGATGCCCTGATTGGGAAAATGGGACAAAATTATAAAATTATTGTACTGTCATCGGTCCTTGACAAGTGTGCAAAATTTCAAATTAATTTGACCTTTTAAAGTGGGTAACAATCCAGTTCTAAGATTCCGTTACATACAAGTGAAACTCTTATAAATGCGTGTTAATAATTGTGTTTCTGTGTGTGTGAGAGAGAAACAATTAATGTCAGATGTTACTATTTTCACAAAGGGGTTAAATTTTCGAAAATTTTGCAGAATACTCAATTTTAATTAGATGTTTTTAGATTCAAAATAATTTTTTTTCTATAATATAAATAACCAAAAGCGATGGTTACTGTTAAAAGAGTACTGTAGTGAACGTTACAATGTACATTGCTACATTTCATATCTCAGCTCTTTGCACAGTTGAATCAGTCTGGTCCAAGCTGCTACCCGTCTTCCGTTTCATTGTAACAATTTCAACAGTACGTATTTTTAAAAAATATGTGCTAAAAACCTGTTAAACTGGTGTTTTTTTCTTCTACCTATGTATCAAGTGTACTCTCATCACAATATATAAGTATTAAAGAGTACTATATCATTCTTTTCTTTAATAAAAATTCACAGACTTTCTACGATAAAATAAACTCAAATACCTAAATTCCATTCTCTTTGTGTCTGCACTTAACATTAAAATCATTATTTTCTTAAATTTCTTTTCTCCTTTATCTATATACTACCAGAGAACATTCTTCCGCATAACCCGTTCAGGTCCATCATCACTCATATCTTGCATGTAGACAAGTCAAAGCAATCAATGCTGTTTTAAAAGATTTACTTGATAATATTTGAAATGAATAAATTAAGCTTCAATGTTATTTTTAATTGAACCTTTTTTTTAAACATTGGTTTTCAAAATTAAAAATATACTTCGTAAAGATTAAAACGATTTTCAGCTTCCAAAATTAATAGATATATCTTTGATTTTTTTTAAAGAGTTAGGACTCCCAAAACTAAATTGAATCAGAAGTACAAACATACATCATATAAATTTTTATTTGTATTTTATTCTTGATTAAAAAATTTAAAAAATAATTATCAGCGTTGATTTGTTCTTCTAACTCAACAGGTCAGAAAATTGCGACTATCGCATTACAAGTGTCTCTTCTGACCTTTTCTTCCACGTATTATTAAAAAGAAAATTGTCTGTTAAAAATTATTTCTTTCAGTCTTTTTTCCTGTATAAATATTTACACATACATTCAAAAATTTAAATGATTTAATTCAATTTAATTTACAATGAATTGTTTTTCTTTAACAAAGTTGATTGGAAATCAGTGAAAATACTAGAAATAGTTCAAAATAAGTGTAAGTTTCGGAGTTATATATTTTTTTTATATAAAACAACGTTTTCCGTTCTTTCAATATCTAAGGGCTACCAAATATATTTTTATTTTTATAGTTTGATACACAAGACAAACGAATAATAAAAGTATCAATGTTAAAAATTAGACTTTCTGGTATCGCGAAAAAATGTCCGTTCTCATAAAACCTTAAGTGCTTTATTCTGGAATTTTACATTAACACAATTTCTTAAAATTGGCTTTGGATATGATTTTGCTTATATAAATCTTTTAAGCCCTCTTAAACTTACTCTTACTTCGAATTATTTCTAGTTTCTAGTTTTTAATTGGAGCGAGGCAGTCTTGATTTCACCACTATTTTTCTTTCCTCCCTTCTGAACATGCGTATGCATATACAGTAGAACCTGTTTTTTTGCGGTTCTTTTTAATGTGATTTTATTTTTTGGCGATCTTTTTTTATGCGGTATTGAATTTCAATGGCTTTGGCGTCACTGTAATGTTATATACACTTTGTGACGGATCTCTAAGCGTCCTTCATCTTTGGGCTATCAATTTGAATTAATCACAATTGGAATTAATTTGAATCACAGCCAACCCTTTTGAAGAAGAAATCATGATATGCAGATTAGGTCAGTTGTACATAGTCAAGGTTTTCTGGTTAGTTAGATCGATAGACGGAGTTTTATGGAGACTGAGACATAGAGAATCTGACTACGAGAAGAGATTGCTACCGATCAAGTATTAGTATATTTGATAGCGCGTTTCAGAGATTAGTTAGCTGAATATATTAAAGTGACAACTGGTCACATAGTTAAATTATAACTTAGATGTTTAGAGTAATATATTGATCCCAAAAAAGGAGGATCAATACATAAGAAGTCTTCTCATAATTCGCGTCTCTCGTGCGTTAATATCCTATTGTTCTTATTTGGAACATTTCATCTAGTTCGGATTATTATAATCTGATTGTTGATAATTTGTTTGTTTAATAAATAGACTTGGTAATTATTATGGCTAGTTATCCTTCACTTCCTCCCACACCTCTTGTTGGGGCTGAAAGAAGACAGCGCTTGTTATAACTTCAAAGCGTTTTGTTTAGTGGTTATAAAAAGTCTTCTGACAATGCTCGTTCACTTGCTTTCTCTCGGTGCACTAGCAGCACGCACTTGATTGAAGACGAAAACTTTCAAGGACAGCGACATTATCAATAATATGAAGACGGACAAGAAGAATCAGATTAGTTGAGAGCGGATAAACTATACCCTGGGATCCAGCTTTCCAAGAAATCGGAAAAGCATTTTCTTAAAATAGACACATATTCCGAAAGGAATTTGAAATCCCATAAGAGCTTCGATCATGCATATCTGGTAATCGTGATGCTCACAACCAACTGGTCAACCGACGTCGTCTTAAAAACTTATTACTTACTTTATGGTGCCGAAAAATAAGTCAATCGAAAATGTACCTTCAAGTGACGAAACAATTGACCAATTTATCACAGGAAGATGTGCGCTTTGGATTACGACGAGTAACTTTGAAATAAGTATGTGCCTTTGGAAAACTTGTCCATGTATATAATGATAAATTAAATGTTTTTAAAATGTTTCCAAGTGGAATTTATTTATTTAGTTTGGAAGTACTTTCTCACAAATTTCGTAAATAATTTAATAATTTTCGAAGAATATCTCTTTTTAATGCGATCACTCTCCGCCGCATAAATTTTTCTCCCTATTGTGTGTCGACAAAGTTTTTAGTTAAACGTAAGTATTTATGACATTTTCGCATATCGTCAGCCTATATATATATTAATCAGAATGCATAATTCCTTCTGGAAAAAATTTACTGCAGAGCAAGTAAACACTGTTTATTTTTACTTTGCACGAGAATTATTTCAGTGTAATTATGAATCTAGTAGTAAAAATAATCAAGGAATAAAATTTTACAATTTATTCTTAGATTTTTAGGCTTCAGCATACTCTACTAGATGGCTATAAAAGTATTTCTATATTTTACGGAGTTACGCATTCTGATAATTAGACCGATATTATTTTTTGCACGGTTTTTATGTGGCCCCTATCTAATGCAAAAAACAGGTTTCATTGTATTATATCAGTGATGTATGAAGTAAGCAAAGTTTTCGAGAAAGAGCTTGAAAATAGGAGAGGGAGGGGGGAGAAGCTAGGTAAATCGTTTTCTTGGCGTTGCTCTTCAATTAAATTCACCTTTCTACGTCCCAACCTTACAATACCTTATGTTTAAATACATGTATTACAGCATCACCAAAAACATTTTTTTATGTAGAAAGAGGTAACCCGTTCAGATGTTCTAGTGTAAGACCACCTGTACATCAATCTTTGTCTAGTAAAAAGACTGATTAGCTTTTTTGAAAATGTGACATGACGCTCAAAAATTACTTTTATACTTTTTCGTATATTACGAGTAGGAAAAACTTAACTAAAAGGGTTAAATTGATTAACGCAAATATAAAATTTTTGTAAAAATCGTATTAACAGTTGGAAAATTTTTAATTTAATAAAGAAATTTTTGCATATTATAATACTTATGTTAAGGTACTTTTAACAGAAAAAAACTTATTTTCCGTTACATAAGGATTTTGAACTTAAAATAATCAGAAAAAAGTTGATCGATATTACTTCCAATTTAACTTCTTGTACTTTTAATTTTAACTTCTTGCAGATGTTCTAAGAGAAAATAATAATCAAGCACTTCAATCAATTACCTTTTTTTCCCTCTCGTTCCTCAACGATGAATGTTATGGCAAATATATACTCTGAGTTTCAGCTTAAACAAACTAAAATTCTAAAAAGGAAAAATCAATTTAACTGAACATATTGTAAAGTGACAGTCAATAAACAAAAGCTGCGAGATATATTTGCATAAGAATGCATGTTTTACAAAATTAAATCTTTAAAAAAAATTTAAGAAGGAATTATCAGCACAAAGTTGGTTTTTCCTTTCCCAGCATCGAGTGAATTTTTTTCTCAATATGTCTTGAGAAGTAAATCACTTAATAACAATTTTAAAAAGAAAGTTTATCGAAAAAAGACCTTGCAATTTTTTTCTTCAAAAACTCTTTTCTAAGAGTAAACAGAGAAATCACACACACACACACACACACATGCATTTGTCAAAAAAAATGGTTCAGAGTAGTTGAATATATTATTATTTACTTCGAGAAAGCACAATATTCATCTATAGAGAACCAAAATAAATGAGTATCCTGCAAAACTGAAGAAATTGATGTTTGATAAAAAAAAATATTACTTCAATATTTTTACTTGAGCTCCTAAAAAAAACGAGCCTTAAGATTTACACTTAGACTTAAATTTTTTAATGGTTACCTATGATGTTAAAATAAAACATACGGATAAGAAAATATAAATTAATTTTCGAATTTATGGTACGCTTTGACAACTAGAAGATTAATTTCGGAACTTTAAAGACAAACTCACATATCGATAACTTTGATCAAGATATCAAGTATTTTCAATGAAATAATACCCCACATCATCTACACTACAAGCCATTGAAAATGCTACATCGAAAAGACTATATGCTACGGACGTGAAATTTAAACGACATAAAAAGAAGGTGCTGTGATATACAGATGATTAACTTTCAGCGTATTCAAGCAAAGCAGGCAATGGTAACGACAACTACAATATGTTTAAATGAGAAAATCCTTCAGCTAGTTTTTCATGTACAAATTGCATTTGAGCGTTGTCTAGTGAAATATTGTTGTGGTTCCTCGTGTAAGAAGCATAAATGCAGTACCAGCATGTTTCTGACTTTGATAAAAGTTGAATTGCAGCGTACTGGGATTGCGGTATCGCTGGTCACGTCGGTCGAGATCCATTAATTGTTAGCAGAATATGGAAACATCGGTTCAATACTGTAAGACGGAAAGCCGCGCTGAATCTCAAAGGCCCCCATCATTAGCAACCGAGAAAAGAGGCATGTCACTCGCTTGAACCTAATGGACCGTGCAGCCACGTCATGATCCCAGAGTGGAGAATTGATGGTCATTTTGCAAGACAACAAGTGTCTGCACAAGCAGTTCGACGTCGTTTTTCTGCACCCTAGGCTCCCAGTTTTGAAGACCATGACTGCGGCTTCCCTTGACGCTGCATCCCAGACAGGAAAGTCTGCAATAGTGTGATCAATGACGAACCTGGGCACATGAATGGGGAAACGTCATTGTTTTCAACATGTTTCATTGTTTTCAGTTCTCCCCACACATCTAGCTGGGTCAGAGAGTAGACAAGGGGGATTAAAGGGAAGTAGGAATAGACACACATTACAAGGTGTTGCCGAATTCGACGGCAAATTCAAAGGGGTGATAGTAGGCAGCATGGGATCGCCACTCACGTTAAGTTGGATACAATCATAATTATAGTAGGGAATGAGAACAAACGAAGGCGGGGTTTTGGAGCACCTAGGTGGGGTTGAAGAAACATAAACGTGTGAAAATTCCCCACTTTTCCAAAAGTTGCCGCTTGTAGGACTGAACACATCGCACCAGAATGTATGCCCGTGCATCATGGTGCACTAACACATTTTTCTATTGCGGTGCATAAACACATCCATGCTACATATCCAGGGAGGTGGACTGGACACAGTGAACCTAATCCTTAGCCTCCACGCTTCCCGTACTTCAATCACTTGGAATTCTTCTTCATGGGCCTCCTAATGTCATGTGTGTATGAGACGAAAGTGGCCACAGTGAAGAATCTCACGTCACGGATCATCGTCGCATCAGATGCGATCGCTAGCAAACCGGATTTGTTTGAACACAAATCCTTCGTTCGTCGGTGCTTGCTGTACTATGAACTAAGCGTCCAAAACCTCCAACAACTCTAGTGGATATTTCTTGTCATTGCATTTCTGAGGTCGAACTGCGATATATCTTTAAGAGGGGTTTTAAGACCCCATGTGCTAAATAAAATAATTGGAAATTATCATGTCGAGTAATCCTTCACTTCCTTCCACACCTATAGCTGGGGCACAGGGTAGATGGGAAAGAAGTTTATTGTAGGTTGATCCTTGTAACCATTTCAAACAAAATAATTTATTACTTCATTGTTATCTTCTTAAGGTATCCGACTACTTGCGATAACTTTTTTTTAAAAAAAGTAAAGATAAGAATTATTATTATTATTATTTTTTGTGATGCTTAGATTTATTGAGTACATTTTAAGAAAAATATACTAAAATTAAAAAGAGAAAAATAAATTATTATTACCAAAATGGGAAAAATGGGTAAAAATTGACAAAAAATAACATAAACGCTGCTCATTCTGTACCAAAAGTATTGGAACACATTTTCAGTTTTTTATTTCTGATGTGCTGCTGTGTTATTCATTTTTGAAATGACCTTCAGCATAAGAGATATTTTAGTTTTTACAAAAAACTTGAACACTTTATCTTAGTTATTATATGAAATTGCTTCAAAAAACAGTGATTGTATTAAAGTGAGGGACTGTAAATTTTGTGATGATTGATAAATCTGTTTATTATAATGTTTGTTCTAGAGAACGGAAATTAATAAACTTCATATTTTTATAAAGCTAATAAGATGGCCTATAAAATAAAATAATAAAAATAATTTGTCAATTTTGTCAAAAATTTCATAATATTAGGATAGTTGGATATCTTAATAGAAAAATTCTTCCGACGTAACAGCGCCCTCTTTTTAATTCGATGAAAAGTTACAGAACTCAGCTCCCATTGCATTTATAAAACATGTACATCAATGGGCTTTAAAAGGGCCAATTTTTTTAACTTAATGAATTTTTAACTCAATTAAAACGAGATTAATTAACTTATCATTTTTATTTATTTATTTTTTTCGCAGAACAGGGAATCATCGAAGTAGCCTTGTTGCAAATTTAATATAAATGGATCATCCTTTTCAGAGATATTCTTGAAAAATTATTGTGGGGTTAAAATTATTTCGTATAAACCATTCAGAATATCTCCTTCTTTTTATAAATCACAGCTGATATTTGCATCAATAACTTAAAATAATTATATACGCATACAATTCCTTTACACAACAATCGTAATTTTAAAATCCAAAATTTCCTGAACTAATAGAAGAAATTGGACGAAATTTTGGAATTCATGGTATACATAATACGCAATTCATTTTTTATAATTTATTAAATATTATTATTATTATTATTATTGTTCCAATTTGTTTATATATTTGGAATCAGAAAATGATATTTAATGCTCAAGGCCAAAATAATTCTTAAATACTTGAACATAAGTTATTTATTCTCAAATATTTGAGACACTCATTAATCATTAGGCTGTTACTTTTCTCAACCTCACCCCCACACAAGATGTAGACCCTCCGTATACAGGGATGTACTGATGCTTTTTAAATCTGTTGAGACTCGATTTCCTCCATTGATGTAATTTGGTAGTTAGGAGAAGTCCAGTTCAAGTGTCATCCTTGTCACTGAAGGAGTTTCAAAGTTACGAGGTTCGTGGACAATAGTCCACGTGTTGCTTTATATTTCAATGTTAACATAACTCTCCCATCACACAGGAATTTTAAAAACATTGTGTTAAAAGGATTGAAATTTAAACTAATTTTATAGGTGCAAAAATGCAAATTTATGTACAACAACCAAAAATAAATGATTCAGTATAAAAGGTTGATGCTTTATCAGTGATTTAAATATTCACTAAGGTTATAACTAATCCACTTAAATCAAAATATAGTTAACTTGAAATCACTAATATTGATAAAAATTTACTTTGAATATAAGTATAACTTACTGCCTTAAGAATATTATTCCAAGACAAAATAATTTAAATGCATTTTTTTGTTGGCAATAAATGAAGAAAAAGCATCCTACTTTTAAAACATGCTGTTTTCGTGAAAAATGTTTCTATCATGGTAATATGTTGCCTATATTTAAATAAGACCTCTCTACAGGAGCTA